>JACEIK010005600.1:0-101570 GCA_018107945.1 Datura stramonium
CGATACTCAAACGTATAACTTTAGTCTTGTTTGTCTAATAAATTGTGTACATTCTCATGTAAATTGTACGGAAGTGTGAATTTATACTAACCAACATGATCAGCGTTGTTTTGCAGGAAAAACATGCTTTTGTTGATGGAAAATGACATGTTGGAAGAAATCAAGGATGAACTTGGGAACGAGCAAGGAAGCGATGGTGAAGCGAGAATTACAAGTGCTCCGCGATGGAGCCGTGGCACGCTGCCATCGCGGATGCATTCTGCCTGGGATGGAAATTCCAAATAAATTCCAGGAGTGAAGGTCGCGACCGGTAGTGCCACATTGGAGATGAATTATTCGGAGGTGCATTTCCGAGAGAGGGTCGCGATTGCCAGTGGCACGTTTAGGTTTGTGCTTTCAAGCGTGCCTGGCCGTGCCACGGTGGTAGCACAGCAATTACAGGCGGACAAATTCGAAGGGGGCTTCAGCGTTTGCACCGTGTCACGGAGCGGTGCTCGCGATCATGGTGACACGTTGCTCGTTAGGAAGAACATACTAGTATAAATAGAACACTTAGGGACATTTTGAAAGCGAGACTTGGTGGAGCAAGAACGTGGAGTTCTGAGGGGCAGCATTGAGGGCGAATTTTTCTGGTTCTTCTCTAGCTCTTTCTTCTTCCTTTCAATTGCTTGTATGATTAACATGTTTTAGGATGTTTAATCCACAAATGAGTGGCTAATTCTCCTTCTTCTTGAGTTATGAACTTTGTGTTCTTGATGTAATTATTGAATTGTTTGGTTTAATTTTCTCTTTTCTTCCATGGTTGTTCTTATTTAATTCTTGTTCCTACTACATTAATGTACGTAAATATTCTTGTAAATCCAAAAGTCCGGTTTCACCAGAGATGAGTGGAAAGTTGTGAATTAATAGGATATGATCTGTTCTTTGTTTGGGAAAATTGGGAATTGTTTACCTTCGGGATAGAAATATGCAGAAAGTATTAGTCATGTGTGAACCGGTTTCGTATAGCTAGAACTTGAATTCCTTCTTATCACGAAATGTAGGTGGAAGGTTCATGATTCTTAAGTTGGGTTAAATACGAGAGTTTTAATCCATAGGCGATGATTGGAGCTAAATGGAGGAAAAGATAAACCACGTAAATTAATAGTTGTGTGTGCATGTTCTTCGCAACCTCGGCCTCTCTTAACCATTGTTTAGATTCAATTGTATAAAATTAGCTTAGTGTAGTATAAAAATTATATTCTCAAAAACAATTATTTTCGTTACTGTTGTCTTCACTATATAGTTGTAGTGAATTAACGTTTGAAAGATTTCACCTAGTATTCCTATTCCTGTAGGTTCGACAATCGGTTCTTCAAAAGAGCCACTTTGTACTTGTACGGCAGTACACTTGCATTTCCATCAATGCTCTCCATTATTTTTGGCAACAGTGACCATCGTCTAGTGACGAAGGCGACTCATAACATGCATACATAAATACGAATCATAACATGAGAGCCTTGGCTAAAACAATACCACAAAAATTGAACATAATTGAAAGTCTTGACTCCAAAACCATGTGGTAAGCTAATTCATGAAATCATAAAAGCATACTACGATGATATGGGCTTGCGATACTTAACATGCTTGAAATCAACTTGATTCCTTTGAAATTATTAACATAAACATGGGTATTTCAAAATCATAGTTTCTTCATAAACATCTCATCACACTTGAACATATATATCATGCATCTCACTACATATGAACATTAATGGATGGGCATCATAGTTTAGAAAACTTGAAGACATAATTTATAATTTAAAACATTGTAAAATCTACCCATTAGTCATAATTCATTATTTAAAACATGCTTAGGTCCTTTTTGATTGAGCAAGAATTCATGCATTGGGTAAAAATCCCATGGAATCATCAATTCAAGAAAATCATGAATTGAGAGGAATTAGGCATGAGTGTGGACAATTGCACCCATTCGTTTCCTTACACTTGGCTGATTCTCACAGCTGTAGATTGCCCAATGAGAATTGAAAAGAACTTTGAAGAACTAGCCTTGATCACCTCTCAAACCTCTAAGCTTGCATGCATGAATTAGGATAGGCTTAGAATGACTTAACCCTTCTCAAAACACTCTCTATTATGAGCTTAAAGCAGTGATTCAGGCCTTAGGAACCGGAGTTATGGGAAAGCCCTTCATAAAATTCGCGGGAAAACATCTGCTGAGTCCCAATGAGGAATTTTGGCGGGTCATTACAAGTGACCACGACTCGTGGTCTGCCAGTCATCACCTTCATTGCCAAAAATTCTCACGGGGGTCACCTGGGGGACGGTCGACTCGTGGTGTATCCAACGATTCGTGGTGGGCAGTTGAAGCACTACCAAACAAACATCCAACCTTAACAACTACTAACCACATTACCCTCGACCGTATTGGTGTTGACCACAACATGGTGACTAGTAGATTGGGGCCCTGCTTTGTCAAATATTTCATCGCCGGTGATACTTGACCCGCGGACCACTCGGCGGCTGGTGATGCACCCATCGTCACCTCGAACGCTGGGGCACCAACAACTTCTCGGCCTCACCACATGAGTCGCCGCGGCTGGTGGTGTTCACCTGGCGTGTCAACTTTGGGCGACCTAGATCACGTGACCGATGCGAAAGCATTTCTCTACTTTGCTCCCCACTTTCTGGCGTGCCCAACCCGTGGCCAGTGACAGCCCCTGTCAGCTGCTGTTTGTTACCACGCGTGTCTTCCAACTCCAGAGTTGATCTTATTGTTTTGAGGTATTATAGGAACCCACTAACCCTCACGATGATGAACTATCCAAACCCCTTCATTTCCTAAGGCCCCAACATGTAAGAAGAAAAGAATATAAATACTTTTATAAAATAATTAAACATTCAAAGCGATAAAACCCAACTAAAAACAAACATTTAAAATTTGATTGTAATTGCAATTTTGACATCTATGTACATGTCTAAGATCGATAAAAACTAGATATAAGTAAAAACTAAAAATATCAAGACTAGAACATCTTCAACATTGGAATAGACAGCATAATACCTCATAGCTCACACCTTTCAAGAGTCTCTTCTTTGCTCTAAAGATGAGATCGAGATGAGCTTCGATCGGATTCTGCACTCGGAAAGAAGTACGGAGTAGGCGTCGGTACCACACGCAAACATAGTAGGGTAGGCATCATCGGTCGATGTTACATAATAAAACCCATACATATAGACAATAATGTGCATTTAATCCAAAGCATAATTTTATAAATACAGCTTTCAGTTTATGAATTAAATTCTACTTAGGTGCTATGGCACGCTCACAATTAGGCCATCAGGGCGGCAATCACTTGGCCATTGCCATGGTCTGGCCAATGGCAGAACATGTCACTTGGCACTGATGTTGGCAGAGTAGCTCATATTAGTTGTTCATTCAATATTTCACTAACCATACAACCAATACATCGTACAAACATCCACATTTGCCATATTCAACGATAAAATAATAGATATCACGTACATAGGGTATATAATGAGTCATTTCCAAAGATTGCTACATCAATCACTAATTTCTTTCCATTATTCTATCCATCAAGTCATTCCAAGCCTCAACAATTCAAACAATATGAACATGACCACAAGTTCATTTTGGTTAAATACACATACTCGGTCGAGTCTCACAATTCTTTCAAGCATTAACAACATAAAAAATGTTGACATAGAGCACACACCTCGGCTTCACGTCACCATAAACACTCGATCCGAATATTGATGTATACATGCCGGAAGAGTCTTTTTGACCTTCTAATCATGACCTATAGGAGACTCTGAAAATTCAGCCATATTATCTGCGTGGCACCAACTCCAGCTCGTATATGCTTGTACGGATGCTCCTCGGACATGAGCCAACTCGGTGATCTTACTCGCTGGATGCTCCCACCAGAATGAGCCCTCAACTCGGGATATTCATATTATCCACATTCATCCTCATAATTCATACATTAACATTAATTTGTGTCTAATGACTTTTAGGAGGTCTCATTCTACCCCATTAACCCTTTTTAATGGATAAATTATTCTTATAACAAGTACAAAGACATGCATCAACATACACACTTTATTTCACATTGCATAGGTAACTACCACATTAGAAGTCACAAAATCAGGGAATTCACAAAGTATAGTAAAACATTTAATATCGGAGACTTCCTTACATGCCATTCCACATCAATGGATACCATTATGGAAGGTCTATCCTTTAAACCATAACTATCTTTGTTTGGAGGATTAGAATGACAATCACACAACTGGGCTTTTCCTTCTCGTGCCTTTGAGCACAGCTCAAAGTCTAAAGATATTAAAGGAACATAATTTCAATAATCTACTATCAAAATAAAGGTTTAGGGGATTCCTAACCCTCCCCAATCTACCCATTATCCTAACCACCTCATTTCTGATTGTTGGATAACATTCATTACCTCCCTCAAACCCTCTTTAAGGCAATTTAGGGTTAAAAGACTCCATTCCACCTAGTTCATTTCAAGTCCCACTAGAACCATGTTTTCGCAGAACAACAGCAGGAGCGATCATTACTTCCTTTTTGAACTTTAGAATCAACACCCATAGTTTTCCAATGATTTCATCCTAAACTCTGCCAACCTCAAATTTTCTTCTTTAGAAATTTACCATTACGAGTCCCCCCCCTTGATTTTATGGGGCTAAGGAATCAAAATAATAGGAAAATCAAAGCAACTTTTACCTTGGAAAGGGAAGCATAAGCTCTTGGGAAGATCACCTCTAACTTCATAAATGCGTACTTTAGAAATAATGGTGTAAAACCTTGAAATCCCACTTCAAATCCATTTTTGATTCGTCATCATTGCGTGAGTGCTTTTACCTTTACAGTGGACAGCTCTGGCGGTTGGGACAACTGATGCAGCGGATCCAACAATTATCCCCCAATCTGGTATGGTAGATTATGATCGTCCGATGGTTTCGGCTGCAGCGGAACTCCCACCTCTGCAGTGGTCCCTGTAGCTTGATAGCTCCCAATTCCAACTTTCAGCGAGTCCTCAACATCAAAAATTTCACCATCTCGTTTCATAACACCTTTATAAGCACCATCTAGGCCAGTTAGATTATTCTAGGCTTATTCCCCTCATAATGACGTATGAGTCTATTACGATTTATAATCAGTTATTCCTTGTTTGATTGTGTGGCAAGAGCTAGTTGCAAAATTAGATTTGAAAGTGTAGAAGATGTACTCAAAGAATTGTTCATGCTATTAACTAGTAACTCAATGCAGTTATTCATAAAAAGGCTCGATAGTATCCCTGCATTCTGCCAAACTTATCAGCTGTACAAGATTATTAAGAAGCTAGAAGCAGATATCTTTGATGCGTCAAATGGAAATTTTCAAAGAAAGCATCCGTTGATTGAATACGAGATGGATTCTCTAAAGTAATCAGACCCATGTAGTGGTGGTGTGATTAGAGGAAATAATGGTAACATGATTGTTTCCTTTGGAGGCTACTTAGGAATCAATACTAACAATATGATGGAAACTCTAGCTACGAAAATTGGTGTGAGTGATGAACTAGTAATGTGCAGTCTCTATATTGAATGTGATTCGAAATTACTAGTGGAATGGATAATAGGAAGGCTTCAACCTCACGAAATACGGTAGATGACATTATGGAAATTAATAGCATGCTCAAAAAGGCATTCAAATGAAAGATTGACACTCTTTTAGAGAGAAAACAAGGTGGTGACACCTTAGCGGTGGAGATTATACAACAATGAGACTAAATGGATGTACTTTCATTTGTTAGCTTCGTGAAGGGAAAGGGTAAATTAAAAATGGACAAAAGCCGAGATGCCCTCCATTAGATTAAATACTTATAAAAAAATTCTATATCTCTTGATAAGAACATGTATAGGAGTTTCTTTTGATATTTCATGATTTGACTC
The DNA here is from genome assembly GCA_018107945.1 of Datura stramonium. Taxonomy (NCBI): domain Eukaryota; kingdom Viridiplantae; phylum Streptophyta; class Magnoliopsida; order Solanales; family Solanaceae; genus Datura; species Datura stramonium. Next base: position 5,977 of record JACEIK010005600.1, read on the forward strand.
ATTTTTGTATAGGAGGACTAGAGCGACCTCTTTTTTGGTTTCTTATCTGAAATCCTATCTATATTGTCAATGGAGGGTATTCCATTTGGATAGGTACAGGGAGCTATATCTCCTATGCGATGTAGCTATCTGGTTTTGTTGAATAGTCGACTTCCCTCTATGGAGAGTTTTGAATTGAAAAAAAGTAGCCACATAATTGCAACACCCTACCTATCTTAGCATTAGCCCACAAAAACCGATGACACCACAATAAAATTAGAGCCAGAAGAATAAGATTGACAATGGGAAAACTGGATGTGAAGATCATCATTAGCACTCTTAGCTCCCAGATGTTATTTAAGCTCCCAGGAAGCGGGGCTTATTGCAGGATATGTATCCATCATAGATCAATCCAAAAAGTATGACAAAATGTAACTGTAAGTTCTTAAATTTAAAGTTGCATGAAATGGTTTAGATTTATCAACCTTAAATTGCACTTCATAAAGGAAATAGTCAAATCTATGCAGTATGAACTAAAATTGAAGATCACCAAAAATGTGCATTGCATTCACTTTTGTAACTTTATGTGAAGGCTTGTTAGCTAGTTTGGTTTCCAAGTATCACATAAGTAAATTTCTCTTTTCCCTGTTGATTATTACCATTTCTTCTCTTTCCTCAAATCGTAATCCCCTCAAAGCCAGGTCTCATTCCTCTTTCTCTCTATCTCCCTTGTTTTAGGTTTGCCTCACAGTAAATGAGTCATACATAGTGAATGCATAGACTACAGTCGAAGAAGCATGCAAGGTACACTCAAGCGACTACTTTGGGCTTCACATTTTAAGGTTAATCTTTTACTTTATTATGTTGTAAGATGCACTATATGTCGATTCCCAAATTACCCCTATATCCTCAAGCTCAGCTCTTACTCTGCATTGTATACTTCATACTAAAAAATTGTATACATTCTTCTTTAATGAGAATGCATATTTGGAAAGGAGAAATATATTCTCGATTATTAAGACTCTATTGACATATGATTAACATATAATGCATACTCTAGTGACAAATGATTAACATTTATATAGTCAAGTGATAAAACGGCACAAATGCTCAATTAGAAAATAAAATATGTCGAAACTGCATAAAGCTCTCAAGAACTAATGCAATAAAAGGCGGTAAAAACGTAATGAGGCATATTATAGTTCCATAGATGATTGCTTATCCAAAAGAAAAACAAGCAAATCATAAATCAATAGCCAAACATATAGAATCAAAATGGCATATTGGTAATAAAAGAGTAGAGGAGAAAGTAAGAGAAGGACCTCAAATCGTATGCAATAGCGAAATGTTCACAAATTTTAAGACTCAATCCTAAAAGAGGTTCCACATACATGCATGACTAGCTTGTGCACAAAGTCGATACGAACCCACCTCAATAGTCATAAACACGAGGAAACGAGCGAAATCAAAAATAGTTTCAAGCATTTCAAGTAAAAGAATGAGCAAATGTAACCTAGGATTTCGAGTTGGGCGGGGAATTTTCAAAAAATGTGAAAATTACGAAATTTGATGGAACAAGGACATAATTGAGATCTCCCTCTTGGATTCTTTACAAATTCATAAGAGGGGAAGAATAAAAATAGATGATTCTATCATGATATCTTTGCTTGAGCTTCATTGTCACACCGAGTCTATATCTTGAGCGAGACATGGTACTTGAGTCACAAGTAACCTAAGTCAACCCATGGTATATTATAACCTTTGTCATTACGAGTAAATACATAGCGGAAGCTTTTGAAATAATAAAATAAAACATTCATGAAAAGAACTTCATCATAAGTATTATACAATTGAAGCAAGCTAAGAATGCGAAAACTCTATACGTGTCTAAAAGCAATCTATCGATGAGTTGTTGGGACTAATGACTAACTCTAAATCTAAACGGAAACAAAATATAGTGAAAGAAATAATCCTCGCCCCTTAAAGATGAGGACTTCTGATGCGGTGGGGAACTCTTGAAAGCGATTTGCTAAGGAGCTAAGGCGAGAACTGCCGGTACATGTCGAAAAACTTGATACAACATAAACGGTACATGCTTCGGTACTTTTAATATACTAAGTAAGTAGGACAAACCTGCACAAGGAATCAAATAGCGAACTGGAAAGACATGCGATGACCAGTAAATACGGAAACTAAATAGGCGTGATATCTTTGAGATGGTCAAATGACCCTATCGATGGTCAAAAGACATGCCCTAAATCTAAGATACTAATGGAATACTATATTGAGGATGCGGGCGGCAAATGCGGAAGTGAGGCCGAGTTGGTAGTGGGAGAGTCTATACTTAGGCAACATATAACCACATGAGCTAAATGTGGATTCGTGCATACACACACACCCTCTGGTAGGACCATGGGGTATAAGGCATGAGGCCCGAGTGATCACGATTATGGGCCATAAGGCCAATAGAATAACCTATGGTGGCAACGCGATTGGGAACTGGGTGCGTTGGAACCTCGATGCAGTGGGTGCTAAGTCCTGCTCCCCCCTTTGAGACATTCCTAGACTAACTACTAAGCGATAGCTCAAGCGGGCCCAAGACTAAGTCGGGAATACCTATGTGGAAGTACCTTGAGAGTCTTATCGGACCGAGATTCTATAGCGGTGTTTCTAAAATGGTCGAGTTTCTTATATGGAAGCGTCGTAGTCTAAAGAACAGCGCCAATTTGGCTTGAGGTCCTAAAGTGATTCTGACGACTTATCCCAGGAATCTCATGGCTAGCCTAAAGAACCACTAAAATTTGTGCCCCGAGACTAATGCGATGGCGAGAGGTATCACAGGCACCTCAAGGGGATTAACTATAGTCACACAAATTAGGTACAGGCATTTTACGGACAATAATGGGGAGTTACTAAAACATGCATAACATAGAAAGCGGAATGTACCACATACATAACGGTGAATACTTCACATAGTATGAAAGCCTCTAACATATACGATGGATTGATGGGACAACACCCTAACTAACTGACAAGTCTAGAAAAGCGGGCATGAAAAAGATAAGCACATTATCAGCTTTGGTCCCTCGAGAATGGCTTTCGCCCAAAGAGATGGATGCTAATCTCGAGACGAGCTAATGACGATGCGAGTTTGACGATCGGAACTGTATCATGAAATGATACAACAAAATATCTTGATCCAATGAGGAATGTACCAAATATGCAAGGTAAGTAAGACGGACATTTAAAAGTACACATAAATAACTCATAGAGATCTTAAGAATTGGGACAACATGCTCATAACATAAATATATCATAATATAACACAAGGCTCAAGGTTTTCAAATCATTAGTAATCCATTAATTACCATAACCATAAGAGAAACTTCTAAATCATCACTTGAGCCAAAGTAACATAAACACTCAATAATGTATAAAACGTGCGGAACAATGGGAGGTCTCGTCTACTTGACACCATTATGGTAGAGCCTTACATGATGCCCCAACTATCTAAGTCAAGCGGGTAGGCGGAGTCCCGGGCTTCTAGGAAAGGGATGTGCATTATGTGATATCCTGAAAAGAGGATCATTAACATTGTAAGTATCAATGTAAACCTCTGATGGCACATAGTTATGAGACACCGGCGTATTCAAAAGCTGAACAGGGCTGCACCGATTGCTAGACATTGCTCCAAAAACATGCACATTAGGCTCAAATGCATCGTCATGTAAACATCATTCATAGGTTTCACTGGCTAATTAAGCATTATCATTGGTCACTCACGCATACATGAATAGACAAGAATCAAGGGCCCTTTAATTAAAGCCAACATCATAAATCGATCAATCATGAAATCCATATCATAAATCGTAAATCATTCTTTTAGACATGTGGTCATTGCCCAATACTTTAACATGCTTGAAAATATTCAACTCACTCCAAAACATGATTATAAACATGGGTAAATTTGAAAACAGGCTTTCATCATCGATAATTCATCATACATGAACATTCACCATAAACCTTAACTTTCACTTGAGCTTTTCATAAATGGGCATTTTAATTTTAAAAGCTTGAAACATGATTTTAATGGAAAACAACGTAAAGCTTGCCCATAATTAATAATTAAATAATAATAACTCATTTAGATCATGCCCATGTAGAGAATTCAAAATTTCATGCATCGATTTAAACCTAGAATCAATATAGCAAATTCATGATTTAGAGATTTTGGGATGGGTGTGAATGTTTCACCCATTCATAACCCTATATACAGGAAGATCAGATTTTACCACTCCTTGAAAGCCCAATGAAAGATTGAAAGAGAACTTGAAGAACTCTTACTTGATCATCTCCTAAACCCCTTCAATATGCATGCATGAATATGAATGAGCCTAGATAGGTTTTGCCACACAAAACACTGCATTTCCGGCCTTAAAAACGTAGTTTAGGACCTAGGACTTAGGAATAAAAAAATTCCCTTAATGAGTTCCCTGAAAATTTTGCATTAGTAGTGACAACCAGCTGTCCTAACGGGTCGCGCTTGGATTACCACAACTGCGTGGTATCCATCGTTGCGTCCTTTGCCAACCTAACTTCTCGAGATTCAAACCAATGACTCAAACGGAATTGAGTTGTTGCACCATACGATGTGGTCAGTTACACCGTTCGATGTTCCCGACGGCTTGCACCAAGCCTTCGCCACGAGCCACATCACGACTCATTCCTCCTTCCAGCAAGTCATGGTTTCCTTCCATTACCTCGATTGGGGATTTTAATACTCCTTTCCACGATTGCTCACCACGATTCATTACAGCTCACGATGGGTTGTCCTATGACGTTACTTCCTCTCGGAGCTAAGGACTAGTATCCCCATGACCTTAAACAGAGCTCGTGGTATCAAACCACAGGTCGTTACGTTAGCCGTTACTTCCAACTGCCACGATAAACCTCACCATGGATGCTTCCCACGGATCGTTGAGGTTGGACCAATGATCCATTACGTGACTCCCGTTTTGTGGAATTTTCCAGAATTACGCAACTTCCATCTTTTAATCGGTCTAGTCTTGAAACGCTTTTGGGGTATTACAATATCTCCTCCTTTGGAACATTTATCCTAGAATGTGGAAACATACGAAAAATCTGATCGTCATACTCAAATATTGATCATTTAAGGCCAATGACGGAATGACTATCTCCGAAAAGAACTAAATAGTTTAATTTAATAAAATATTACTCTAACTTATTAAAAATTTGAAGAATTTGAAATTATTTGAAAAAAATAAATAGAGTTTTTGGGAAAAAGCCGATACCTCAAGTGAGCTGAGTAGATAGAGAATAAATGTGGGTATCTAGCCATCATGCTTCATCTTCCCATGCTCCTTCAACATCTTCGATTCCTCCATAAACTTTGGCCGAAGCTACTTCCTTGTTCATGTATTCAGGCAGTGATCCGATATTTCCACCAGGAACCTCTCACTCCTGCTTAAGGCTATCTTTCACAGAATACTTTATCACAGAGACCACTTGAGTTTGGATCACCCAAACACTTCTTTAAGAGAGATACACATACTACGGGATGCCTGAAGCTAATTCGAGAGCAACTCCAATTCATATTCCACCTTGCCAATCAGGTTTTACAATGGAGTAGGTGCCAACATAATGAGTGGGAGTTTGCCTTTTTCAAGCCGCATCCCACTCCCTTCATGGGAATACCTTGAAACACCCAATCGTCCCACCTTGAATTATAATTCTCTCCTTCTCACATCGGCATAGGACTCTTGGCAACTTTGAGTTGTTTCAACTGTGCGCGTATGAGCTGAACTATTCATAGACTCATGGGTAGATACGTACTTTATCATCAGCTTCACCAGCTTCGAATCAGCGATAGGCAATGCTGCATCTCTGCCATAGAGGCCTCCAAGCGGAGCCATCGAATCTTGGAATAGTAGTTGTTATTGTATTGACTACGATAGAGGCAAATGATCATCCCAACTGCCTTTGAAGTCAATCATGTATGCTCTCGGCTTGTGTCCTCGAGAGTCGAGAATTGTAGCTCAGCTTGACAATCGGTTTGCGGGTGAAATGTTGTCTTTGACTTAACCTTATCCGGAGTCCTTTTTGGAACGATCTCCCAAGGCGAGAGGTAAATTTGGTACCTCTTGTCCAAAATGATGGATAAAGAGTGCTCCCGTGCTGACCACGGCCTTTCTCCCGGATATATCATTTCTCATAATCCTCCTCTGAATCCATGGTTTTGGCCAGGTAAGAAATGAGATTCTTTGCTTTCCCGACACCTGTCTACCCCGCATCCCGAATGGATTCATATTGCCATAGAGTGCAAGGCAACCCTGTGATGAAGTCCATGTTGATTTCTTCCCATTTCCAAGTAGGAATACCCGATATCTGAAATTGCCCCTCCAGGTCCTACATTCTCAGCCTTCACTCGCTAACGGTTTGGGCCTTGCTTCCACAAATTCTATGATGTCCTTCTTCATGCCATTCTACCAATAGACTTCTTTTAGGTCACGGTACATCTTAGTGGCACCTGGATGGATTGAATACCTAGATCCATGAGCCTCGTGCAGCATCAAGGCTACTCAAATCATCACGTCCAGAACACATAAAGCGGCCCCCTGAAGTATCAAGCAAACAATCTCCCCTTTGGAAGACCTCTGCCTTCTAATTTTGAGCGACTTCCTTTAACTTTACCAAAATAGGTCTTCCATGTTGTCCACAGCTTTTTTAAGCACATCACCAGGGCGATTCTAACTATTTTGAACTATAACACCACCGTGATTGATCGGCTTGACCAAACTCCCAACATACAAGTTGGTGCGTCTTTCCACACCTGTTCCTTTTTCCCTCATCCATGTGGAACACACTTTCCATGGAGGGAGTCTATTAAGAAATAAATGTGCTACTATATTTGCCTTGCCTAGATGGTAAAGCACACTCATATCATAGTCCTTAAGTAACTCTAACCACCTCCTTTTCTTAGAAAGATTGAGATCCTTTTGGTGAAAACATATTGTAGACTCTTATGGTCCATAAGCACATCCACGTGGGCATTTTCAAATAAGCCGCCCATATCTTCCAAGGCGAGTACCACCTTTGTTAATTCAAGATCATGGGTAGGGTAATTCTTCTCACGAACATTCAACTGTCTGGTATACTTTATAACTTTTCCATGTTGCATCAATATAAACCTAAGTACGGTGTCAGTCACCCAGTAATACACCACGAACCACCAGGTGCCCTCGGGTAAAGTTAACATCGAGTCTTTGAGGTAAATCGAGCCTTCGGCTCTTGAGCTTTTTCTCTGACATTGTAGTTGGTTTCAACACTATTGGTATGTTTTGTTCTATTTTATTTGTTCTTGACGTGTTCTTATTGTTTGTATTGTACATTATATATGTCTGATATATACATTATTATTTCTCAGTTAGTTAAATATAAACCTATGTCTGTATTGTGTCAGCGATTTGTGCAATGAGTCTCAACATAACGACTTAGCGGAAGCATAAACATGGCATAACATAGAAGTGAGGCATTATTACATACATAATATTTGAATACTACACATAGTTTGAGAATAATATATCGATGGGTTTGATGGGACAGCTTTACCCAAACTAAGCCAGCAAGTCCCAGAAAGCGAACGCAGAAAAGATAGCGTGTCAAGGCGGTCTCAGAGAATGAGGACTCGCAATGGTGGATGCTAATCTTTTGAGACAAGCTAATGATGGTGCTGAGTCGAAGATCGAGTTTGTATCGCTAAACGATACAACATAGAGTATGCGGCTTGATCGTGAAATGTATTGAGTATGCAAGGTAAATATCTGACATTTAAGTACATAAAACTCATAAGAGATCTTAAGAGTAGGACAACATGCTCATAACATAAATATCATAATATAATATAAGGCTCGAGTTTTCCAAATCATTTGTATTCCATTCATTACCATAACCATAAAGAGAAGGCTTTATAAATCATCACTTAAGCCAAAATAACATAAACATAATAATGCATAAAACATGTGAAACAATGGGAGGACTCATCATAGGCCTCATCATGGTAGAGCCACATGATGCCCCAACTATCTCACTCAAGTGGCGCAGCCGTCCCGGGCTTGCCAGGCAAGGGAGGTGCATTATATGATATCACGAAAAGAGGATCATTAATATTATAATGTATTAATATAAACCAACAGTGGCACGTAGTTATGAGACACCGATGTAGTCCTTTGAACGCCGGACTACTCGGTGCTAGACACTACTCCTAAAGCATGTACATTAGGCCCGTACATAAATCATAAATATCATTCATGAGATTCATGGCTAATTAAACATTTAACATCATTGATCCCCTTTTTAATACATGAATAGCCAAGAATCAAGGGCCGCTTTAGTCGACGATATACTTAAATCAATCGATCATGATCATATCATAAATCATAAATCACATTCTTGAACATGTGGGCATTTTCCAATACTTTAACATGCTTGAAATTATTCAACTCAATTGAAAACATAATTATAAACATGGGTAACTTGAAAACATGTTTTTCATCATCAATAATTCATCGTACATGAACATTCATCTCATAAACCTTAACTTTTCATGAGCTTTTCATAAATGGGCATTTAATTTTAAAATCTTGAAACATGATTTTAATGGAAAATACGTAAAACTTGCCCATAATTCATAATTCAATAACAATAACCATTTAGATCATGCCCGTTGAGAATTTGAAATTTCATGCATCGGGTTAAAACCTTATATAGGAAATTCATAATTTAAGAGATTTTGGGCATGGGTGTGAAGCCCAGTTTACCCATTCATAACCCTAAATAAGCTGGGCGAGATCGAGATTTTACCACTCGCTTGAAAGCCCAATGAAAGATTGAAAGAAAACTTGTAGAACTCTTACTTGATCACCTCCTAAGCCCTTGATATACATGCATGGATATGAATAAGTCTAGGATGGAATCACACCCTTACAAAAACACCTTTCGGGCCTTAAATGACATAGTTTAGGACTCTAGGACTTAGGAATAACGAAAATTCCCTTAATGAATTTTCTGAAAATTTTCTTTGTCGATGACAGCGACCATCTAACGGGTTGGATACTACCACGACTTGTGGTATCCATCAGTTAAATCCCACTTAACCTCACTTCCTCCGATTCAAACACAACTCGACGGGGATGAGTCATTTGCACCATACGATGGTACGGTACATCGTCAGATTTGTTTCCTCCTTGACGACCTGCACCAAGCCTTCCCACGAGCCACACCACGACTTGTTCCTACATTCGATAGTGCGTGGTTTCCTTGCGTTACCTTAGTGGAGGTTTTAATACTCCTTCCAAAGGTTTCTCTATGATCAGATTCTACTGACTCACCCAGTTATTGGTTTCGAGATTCTACCAACTTTCATTTATAAATCTAGAATCTAGTATTAGGCATTCGAGGGTATTACAAGGCAAAATTCTACTTTCACGTTCAAATCTAGGGTAAAACCATTCTTACAAGAATGAGTATTAACATATGATAACTAGGTAGTGAAAATATGACAACAATCAACATAGACAATATTCCACATGCTATGAACAAGGTCTGACATATCATTTATTCACATTCGAAAGTTTAGGGCTAAACGATGAGAAGATGGAGAAGAATTTGGGGACACGAAGGGAAGAACTATTCCCTTGTTGAATTCCCACATACTGGTGATGGAAATCCACTGAGAGAATCCTTGAAAATGCGAGGAGAATTTGATTTCCCTGGCTTAAAACAAGGTCTTTAAGAGAAATTTTTCGTTCTAGCTTTTCAAGGGATGTAGAAATGAAATAAACCATCGGTTAACCATTAAACCCACGATTAAAACCCAAAATGATATAATTTATAGTCTAGGAGGTTAGGAAGTACGTAAAACTCCCTAGGAAGTTCTTAGGAAAAGGATACTGCGGATCCTACGGATGGCACTCCATGAGTCGTGAGGTTAGGAACGTCTCGTGGTGCCAGTCGTGATATGCATTGGAAAGTTTTACGAATTCCCAACACCGCCAGCGGCCTGACTTCACTGGTTGTCGGGAGACCTAACGACTCATGACGTCTCCCGTTGCAGACAACATTCCTCTTTGGGGTCACCACCAGGCTATAGCGACTCGTTACTTTGGTGACCATGAATCGTGGTCACCTCAGTAGTCCTCACTATGAAAACCACCTGGTCACCACGGGCAACACCATTAGTTGTGGTGCCCCAAATGAGTAAATTAGTGAGGACGCGTTAAGTGCGTACCTATATTTTCCAACCTTTAGCCAACCCTTGACCTGACTCACATAACGACTCGTGGTCACACGTGTCACTCAATTTCCCAATTTCTGGTAGTCAGACCCTTCCCCATGAGTTACCGCTGACTGGCCTGCACAGACCACGGGACGGCTCGTTACGTGATCGATGCGAAAATTTTTTTATCCGTTTTAACTCCCGAGTTTGGGTATTAGGGTTTCGGGCATTACAATATCTCCCTCTTGGGAACATTCATCCTTAAATGTCGAAAAACACAAAGAAAAGAAAAGATTTGCAATCATTATACTCAAATGCGATCATGAAAGATGGAAACTAACGAAATGACTAACTTCGGAACTACCACGATTGACCAGATCATGAATCATACACACATTCATTAACATGAAAGAAACTAGGAAACATGGATTGAACATGTAACTAAATAGAGTTTATAGGGAGAAAATTGATACCTTAAATTGAAACTAAGATGGAAGGGAATAAATGTGGGTATCTAGCCATCATATCTGCTTGATTCCACATACCTCCTTCAACATGTTGATTTCTCTCAAGACTTTGTTGAAGCTACTTTTTGTTCCTTAGCTTACGAACACATTAATTCGAGATGCGAGACTAGGACCTCCGTAAGAGAGATTTATCCTTCACTCCCACGTTGTCTAGTGGCACCGCGAAGTTGGATCAGATGCACTTCATCAATAGTGACACATGGAACCTTTGGGTGCACATATGATAACTACGGAAGGTAATTCCGGCTCATAGGCTACCTTCTTGGGTCGCCCTTCGAATACAATTAGGTCCACATATCAGATTAAGCTTTCCTTTCTTAATATCTCATCACCCCTTTCATGGGTGGTACAAATAGACCCCGAGTCATCCACTTTGCAAACTCGAATTCTCTTATCCTTACATCGGCACTAAGATTTCGATGGCTCGGCTATTTTCAATCTTTCTCGGATGAGTTATACTTTCTACATAGCGTAGGATTGAGCGGCTGATTAGATAGCCGCAACCTCAAACCACCATATAGAAATCTACACCTCTGCCATATAATGCCTCAACGGGCCCATACGAATAGTGAGTGGTAGTTGTTGTTGTACGCAAACTCGATGAGACAAGCGGTCATCCCAACTGCCGTGAAATCGATCACGCACTCGGCATATCTTCAGATGGATAGTTCGCTCGGCTTGTCCATCGTGCGGGTGAAAAGTTGTCTTTGACTTGAACTTGGTACCAAGTCCCTTTACCGAAGAGACTTCCGAAGTGAGGTATTTGGGTATCTACTGTTTGAGATAATGGTTAGGGAACCCCATGAAGTCGACCAACTCACGGATATAAAGCCTAGCATAGTCCTCATCGAGTTTGTAGTTTTAGCGGGAGAGTGTGTTGACTTAGTCATCGGTCTACTAGCACCCAAATTGAATCAGGGCTTCTAATGAGTCAGAGGTAGACTTGTAACAAAATCATATTTACCTCCCACACTTCCATATGGGTATGTTGATATCTTAAGTCATACCTCCTGATCTGCAGTGCTCTACTTTGACTGTTGGCGGTTAAGGCACTTAGCTACAAATTCTGCAATGTCTCTCCTTATGTCGTTCCACTAGTAAATATCCCGTAAATCACGGTACATCTTAATAGAAACTAGGTGGATGGAATATCTCAAGGCGTGATCTTTGCATCCGATTATCTTATGTCTCAAATCACCCACATTCGATGGACCACCTACTGGTAGAGGAGTACTGCAATCTCCCCACTTTGGAGAAAGCCTCCACTTCCTTTAGAGAATCGCCTCCTTGATTTAAACGATTATGGGATCTTCATCTGCTTTGTTGACTTAAATTCAACTACCAACGAGGAATGCAGTCATATACACCATTACGCGCCCTCGGTTGTATCCAACCAGCTATACTCCCCAGCCCAGAGCTAATCTGTCGATATCCTTTTCGATTCCTTTTTCCCTCTTCAACGTAACCACGTTCCCCGTAGACACTATGGTTAGGGCACCGGCCACCATTGGCTTTGCCCAGTGTCCTGACTGTGCTGTCATAGTCAGCAGTAGCTCCAAACACCTTCTCGACGAAGATTTAGATCTTTAAAATGAACACATACTAAAGGCTCTTGTGATCGGTGAAAACTTCCACGTGAGCCCCGTAAAAATAGTGCCTCCATATTTTCAATGCAAACACCCTTCTTGCCAACTTCGGAGTCATGAGTCGGATAGTTCTTTTCATGAACCTTTGGTATGCGGAGGTGTAGGCCTCTCGGGTTATCCTGGCACGCATCGGAACGCAACTCTAGAAGCATCACAATACACTACAAACCCATTTGTTCCTTCTAGTAAAGGTCAAAGCCCAAGCGATAGTGAGTCGAGTTTTTAACTCCTGCCAAACTCTTCTCTGCGTGTCACATGTATTGAAATTTCACCTTTTTTAAGTCAGCATAGTCGAGAGGAGATGCGATAAGAGGAAAAACCTTCCAAAAACATCGGTAATAACTTAGATAGACCCCGAAGAAACTTCTAATTTTGGTTGGGGAGGTAGGTGGGCGATCTTTCACGGGTTTATTTATCTTTTGAGGATCTACACGAATACCCTCACAGAGACAATGTGACGAGGAAAGTCATGGACTTCAACTATAATTCGCATTGCTAAATTTTGTGAACAAAGTCTACGGCGTACGAAGCACTATCCTCGAGTGATTAGCATGTTCTTCCTCATTTGGAGTATACCGAGAATGCGGGTGCTCATCTGATGGCAGACATATCTAGATACTTCTGAAGACTACGTTCGTCGGAATAAATGAAAGTTATTGGGGGCATTAGTCGGTTCGAGGACATACCCACAAATTCGTAGTGACCATACTAAGTTACGAAAGCTATTGCCGGTATGTCACACTCTGACTCTTAGTGATGATACTGACTGAGAGCTACCTTGGGAGAAACAACTAGCTCCACTGAAGGCGATCTAACTAAGTACGTCAATCCACAGGTACGAGATACTGTTCTTGAATGTAACCTTATTCAGCGGTGACTCGATGCATATTACGAGAGTGCGTCTTTTTCTTTCACAGACAAATCTTGGAGCACCCCAAGGAGAGATATTCGGTCTGATAAAACTATTATCAGGAAGATCTTTTTAGCTTCTTCTTCAAATCTTTTAAGGCCTCAGCCAGAATCATTCTATAAGTGATGAAGATAAGTTGAATATAGAAGAACTTTATCTGTCTGCTCTAGCTCAGAAAGATCCTCGAGGGAAGATCTTGGGAATGCATCAGAACTCATGACCAGCGTCTTGGCCCCGGATAGTTGAGGTCTCGAATTTGGAATTTTTAACCCAAATGAGATGATAAATACACCCTTTGGAAATAAGTTTTTCGGCCTTAGGTAGGAAATAAAGCGGAGCCCTTAGGGAACTAAAACTTTGTGACCCTAGTTTTGGAGTCGGCGAGGCATAAGCTGGGTGTAAGCTTGATCTATGCAGAATGAGGTCGAAGTCGGCCATGTCTAACTCTACCGGATCAGCTGGAATGACCTTATTTAGGATTGAGACTTGGCGGTTTCTATATACCCGGTTGGCTCTAGCGGTCGCCAAGCTGGGGTGGAAGCGAGAATAGTTCGGAGAGAACCACGGGCGATATCAGCGAAACGGCTACATAGGAAGTCACGAAAGAAAGTGTGGCTCTCGGATCACAAACAGGGCATCGCATCTAGATGAAAAAGGTGAAAAATACCCATAACCATCGAGGTGAGCTCTCCTGATCTGATGAAGGACAAAGCATAAAAGATTTTGTACTTGGCTACCATCAGGTACACAGTGTTGGCCCTGCGGAGTTAGTCGGCTGTTGGAGTTTTGTTGAACTGATAGATTGTGATATTCTTCGTCCTGGTGATGGGCATTCTTTGAGTAGATGACCTAGGCATCCCGCCCCCAAAACAACCTAAACCTAAAGACATATGCAGCGGTTGCTTTTGCCACATCTAGGGCGGAGTTGGTTAGGTGTAGTAATTCACTTTGTCTCTATAACTGGGATTATGAGCTAGATGCCTTTCCCTTTCTCCAGATCCTTACGGGATCGAAAAGTAGAGGCTGAGTGAGTTGGTGGTGGAGCCTGCCAAGCTGCGCTCTTTGTTCGCTGCTGTAGCGTGAGCGGCTTCTACGCCCGAATCTCTACAGTGGCGAATGTCTGGCCAAGCCTTTTCTTGCCCATTTGTTCTTCCACTCCAAATCTTTTAATTTTACGCCTCTGATTCTTTGGGCGTGAACTATGAGAAATTTGGAGAGATCAATGTCCTTTATAAGCATTGCAGTTCTACACTCCATAAGGACCAGAGTCTGAAGCCCCATTAACAAATTTTAGCATACGATCCATGGCTCGGCTACCATCTACGGAGCATATTTAAACAACCTTGTGAAATCCGGTGCGTACTCTTCCACTTTGCCTAATTTTCCTATTTCAAATTCATGAATTCATACTTTTGCCTCCACGAGCTCACGAGGAAGAATCTTTCTAGGAAAATTTGTAGTGAACACCTCCCATTCCACGGAGTCCTGCTCAGCTAGTCTCCCTCCTTCACTGACCGTACGAGATGCAGGCTACCTTTGGTGGTAGCGACAAGGTTTTGCACTCTCACAGGAGCTAACACCCATAATTTGGGTGATCTTCTAATCTCATCTATGAATTCATGTGGGTCATCTCCCACCTTAGATCGCGTGGAAAAGGCGGAGGTTAATCCAGAATTGAAGTCCGAACTCGGGGCACATTGCGGACCCATTATTATTGACCGGAAACCACCCTCTTGGTTCACTTGATTAACAACTTTACAAGCGATTGGATATCCACGTAAGTAATATGTGGAGGACAGGTCGTCTGAGAACAGCCCGGAAACCATTAGGGCGGAGTCGGGTGAACCCATTCTTGTTCCTTATTCCATTACTGTTGTCATTGGAGGCATGATTTCACTTTGAAATGAAATAGAGCACCGATTAGGAGAATTTTCAAGATTGAATTTCAACACACAATAAAGTTCGAACAAAGGGAGTTTTCTTAATAACATCTTGTAGCCTCCCAGTCATAAGTGTGAAATCGTTCACTACTCGATGCGGCTTTCAAACATCCTGGATACTCACAAACCTAGTGCTCGATACCAAGTTTATGCACTCCTAGATTCTATACGCTACGCGAGACACGGTACTTAGGTCACAGTAACCCCAAGTCAACCCATGGTACATCATAACACTAGAATTAAGGTAAATACATAGAAGAATCTTTGAAATAATAAAATAAAACATTTAAACCATGAAAAGAACTAAATCATAAGTGTTATACAATTGAAACAAAGCTAAAAATATAAAAACTCTATGCATCGAAAGCCATCTATACGATGAGTTCTTTAGGACAAGTACCTAGCTAACTCTAAATCTAACTTAAGAAATATAAGCGAAAAAGAAATAATCCTCGTCCTCGAAAGATGAGGACTCACCAGTGATGTTTGAGAACTCTGAAGCGTCTACTAACGAGGCTGAAATTGAGAACCTCTTTGCTCTATCATAAAAACAATGCAACATAAAAGATATGTGTCGGTACTTTGAATGTACTAGGTAAGAAGGAGAAACCACACAAGGAGTCGGAAATAACTAAATACGGAAAGACATGCAATGACCAAGTATTGTGAAATCTTTGTGAATAATTGTGATATCTTGAGATGGTCAATGGCCTTGTCGATGGTCAAAGACATGCCCTAAATCGATATACTAATTTGGAATCTTTATGCGAGCTGATGCAGGCGGCTAATTTGAGATTAAATTAAGGCGACTAGTGTGAGAGTCTATAATCGACAGATAACCATGTGAGCTAGACTTGGAGTCCCTTTGTATACAACCTCTGGTAGGAGCCAATATACCTTGCTAGAGTATAAAGGCATGGGCGGGTGATCACGGGTCTAGACCATGAGGCCAATAAAGATATAACCTTTGATAACGTAGTTGGGAACTGGGTGCGGCTGAGTCCTAGTACGCTCGGTGCTAAGTTACTCTCCCCCTTGGAGTCTAGACTTACTACTAAGGTGATAGCTCGGCCAGGGCCTAAGACTAAGTCAAAGATACCTATCTGGAAGTACCACGAGAGTCTTATCGGATCGGATGCATGTGGTGTTCTAAAATTTGGTGGTAATTTTGCTTATCTCTAAAGTGTCGTAGCTGTCTAAAGAACAAAGCTGTAATATGGCGGGGTCCTAAGGTTGGTTAGAGATGCTTATCTGGAAGTGTCATGACCGCCTAAAGACCCTTTAAAATCGATCTTGAGTCTAATACTTATAACAAGGAGGTATCACGAACACCTCAAGATTAACTATAGTCCATATTTGATTAGCTAACATTTTTACGGACAACACTAATGTTGCGAAAAGCACATTTGAAACTAGATCAACATGAATCTAGTGAATTCTTAACATTTCTAGCAAAATGGGAAAACCAATTGATAAAATCAAGCCACAAGGAATAACTAGTCCAACAAACAAAATTCTAGTTTCTTTTGAATTCAAAGCCGAGGTTTAAAACCATTCTTACAAGAATGAGTATTAACATATTGCTAGGTAGTGTAAATATGACAACAATCAACATAGACAATATTCCACGTGCTATAAAACGAAGTCTAACATATCATTTATTCACATTCGAAAGTTCGGGGCTAGAAAGCTGATAGAGAAGATGGAGAAGAATTTTGGGACCTGAGGAAAGAACTATTCCCTTGTTGAATTCCACATACAGTGATGAAAATCCACTGAGAGAATCCCTTGAAAATGTGAGGAATTCGATTGCCTAACCCCACTCTAAGTCTTTTACGAGAAAGTACAACGTTCTAGCTCTTGAGGGGATGTGAGAAAAGAATAAACCGTCAAAACACCCTACAAACCACGATTAAACTCAAAATGACGTAGTTTAGAGTTTAGGAGTTAGGAAATTATGAAAAACTCCCGGGAAATTCATAGGAAAAGGACCTTGCAGTCCCCACGGAGCACTCCACGAGTCATGAGGTCGGGAATGACGTGGTGCTAGTAAATGATATGCCTTGAAAAGTTTCTCTGATTCCCCAACTTTATGTGGCCCGACTTCCACAAGTCTTTAGGAGGCAGAATGACTCATGGCGTCTCGGGCTGCCCTTGAACCGACATTCCTCTTCGGGGTGACCACGAGGCTGCTAACGACTCATTACAGATGACCACGAATCGTGATCCAGTCCCTAATAGTCTCGGCTACTAAAAACCACATAGGGGTCACCACGAGTCGTACCATGACTCTTGGTGTGCCAAATGAGTCATGGTGTACTTGATAAGTGCACTACCGAATTTTCTAACCTTGATCCAACCCTTGACCCGACTCACATAACGACTCGTGGTGTTGAGGCTGTGACTACGTGGTTTTTTGTGGTTACTCAATTTCCCAATTTTTCAACCAAGTCCATACCACTTCCACCACGAGTCACTCCACGACCGTGGCCTACCTATGGTCATAGGACAACTCATTTTGTGACCACAGTGTAGAAAATCTATTTTCTCCATCTCAACTCAGGATACGGTCGTAGGATTTCGGGCATTACATTCCTTGCTAGAAATAGAGATTTTTCTGTAAATTAACGGAAAAATTTGTGTTATAAGACATGATTTTTCTACCCGTTTCCCAACGAACCGAGTTCCTTTGGAAAAGCGCGTGATGGAAACAAATTCTCAACGAAATAGTGGGAAACTTCATGATTTTTCATGTGAAAACACTATTATTTTTTCTTTTCCCAACGATATAAATAAAAATAGTCAAATATTTTTCAATGAGAAATTTCAATGGGAAAATAGTGAATTTTAGTATGCTTCATGCAGTATTCTGTTCGATCAATAATTTTCATGTAAAAATCTATTTAACGCTACATGTTAAGGGAATAGAAAATTTGACCGATGACCATTGAATACTCGAAGGGAAACCCTTACGAAATAATTACAAAAACAAAGAAAGCCAGATCCGTTAAGGCATGAGGAGAAAAGATTCAAAATAAAAAACCTAAACTAGGTTTTGAACTTTGAAAGCAGAATCATCAAACATTTATTAGACTTGAAGGTTATGAACATAATCTATAGGAGTTACATAACGAATTAATAAAAAGTTACTTCTTAGGAAAAAAGATCAATCATCCATCCTAATAGTAATTGAGTATATTCTAATAATACCTAGATTCTAAAGTTACCTAAATCAAAACTTGCTTGTGTGACTAGAAGACCATAGAATAAATAAAAACTAATGACTTGACTACATATTTGAATACAAATCCATTAAGGTATGTCAAACTAATACAACATTGGTCTTAAATATATAAGATTGAAGATGCAGGATGGAGTTTTCGATTGTCACGTCAAGGCCTACTAGAATATAAGGGCATTCTAAAGGAGGATGTAAAGAATAAAAAGGTGAATATACATCTTTGAGAGGAATAAGGTTAAACATTAGATAGATATCAAACTCCTATTTGAGTTGCCGTATCCCAAGTTCTCGAACAATGACAAGTAATAGATTTATATAGATTATGGTAGTGGTTTGCAAGACAAAATCAGTGATAGACCTAAGAATGGAGAAGATTCTAATAGCCTCCCAATTATAAGTGTGGTAGTGCAATTATCACGCCGAACGGAGGCCCGGATCGCAACACGGGACAAGGCCCCCAGAGACTCAAGATTCATGCCATGAACATACATCTAACTCAATCAATAAAATTGAAGAATCAACATGATAAAATTATGGAAGTCTAAAATAAACATAAAATCAGAATACACAATCTGAAGCTAAATACATCCTTTGTAAGAAAAGCCTCTAAACGTGATGAGTTGATAGGAAAAGACCCAACTAACTCAATAAAGCTAAAACTGCAGAAAACTCCTTAGGAAATCTGAATAAGTCTAGTCCTCGGGAGATTAGGACTCACCAACAAATGTAAGATGCTAACTCGGTGACTATGAATGGGGTGAGCGAGAGTGGTCTGTATCATGAACGTACGGCATAGAGTATGAGGTTAGTACGTGAAATGTATCAAGTATACAACGTAAGTAAAATGGACATTTAAAATTACATAGAAACTCATAACAGATCATAAGAGTGGGACAATATGCTCATAACATAAATATCGTAAGATAATATAAGGCTAAAGGTTTTGAAATCATTCATAATCATTCATTACCATAATCATAAGAGAAACTTTATTAAATTATCACTTGAGCCAAAATGACATAAACATAATAATGAATAAAACATCTTAGAAACAATGAGAGATTCTTTTAACCCATACCCTATATAAGCACACATGGAGCCCGACTTGTAAATCCCTAGTGGAGAGGGTGTTCATACCTTGCCAAGGTAGAACCTTGAAGGCGTGATATCACACATAAAGCCCATTTGGGAAAAGGGTCGATCTGAGGAGGTCCCATCATTTCCCTACGGTGGCACGTTGTTATGAGATTCGGGGGCAGACCTTGGGCTGAACTTACTCGATGTTAAATACTACTCTCAAAATATATATAGTGCTTATAGTATAATATGCATGAGATACATGGGCTAGTTAAATCATGATAGTCATAAGCATGTTTGTAAATACGTGAACTAGCCATGAGTAAGGCAGTGAGTCGGCCAAAAACATAATTGAAAGTAAATTATGAGGTTCACGCATACTTGTAAATCATGTATGATTTTAAATCATAAATTCATAATGGGAATTTGAATAAATCCATATCATGACTCATAAATCATGATGGGTTTATGAACATCAACAATAGAGTGAGATCATAACTCGATTCATCAAAGAACATGCATAATTAGGCATGATTTAATGAAGACAGGAAATAAATAAATTAGTTTTTGAATTAGTTGTAAAAATCTGATCATGATTTATAAAATATGCTGTAAAACATGAAAAGTAATAACACGTGAATAGATCATTAGAATTCCACAAGATTTAAGACAAAACCCAATAAGATTTTTAAACAAAACTGCATGAATTTAGGAGAGATTGGCGAGGTGTAAAAACGAAAATACCTACTCATAAACCTAAATACCTGATTATAGCTGATTCTTGCACTTTCCTAATTGCCCAAGAAGAATTTGAGAAGAATTGGAAAGTCTAAGGCTTGATCTCCTCACTAACTCCCTCTAATTTGCATGCATGGATTTTGAATAGGTTAGAATAACTTAACCTATCTTAATACACTCTAAAAATAACTTAAAACGATGTAGTATAGGACCTTAGAGCATAAAAATGATGAAAATGTCCTAAATGAAATTCTGAGAATTTATGCACTAGTAGTGGTAACGATTTCCCTAACGGTCATTGTTGGGTACCCGCGACTCGTGGTATCCATACATCGTCTCCTTTGCCCAACTTTATATTCTCGGTTTCGATCGCACAACTCTGAGAATGGAGTCGTTACTCCACAACGGTCCGTTAGGTCGTCTATTGTTCCCCGCTTCGCGGCTGTGCAGTCTTCCGTAGGCCACATCGACTCATTCTTCCATCCAGCAGTCGTGGTTTCATAGTTACACATTGAATGGAGATTTTTAATACTCCTTCCAGTGGTGTGACCACGACTTGTTTTTACCTACAAGGGTCGTTCCACAACTCGTCACTTCAACCTTGGTGGTGTCTCCCCACGACCACAAATAATGGGGGGCCCAGTATGAAGGCAGAGAGGCCAAGAGTGCTAGGACCGAGAAAAGAATTATGGGATTTGTCAACCTAGGTTGGGGGGACAACGCCAACGAGTCTCATCATGGGTCTTTTGCTCCACCCACCATCATCATCTAGTGCACCATCTAGATTACGAGGGGATCGAGAAGTAGGGCTTCATATTCGGAGTCGGTATGCGGATGAGCGCACCTTCTAGCTGTGCAAGGTGCGGCAGAGAATTGCACAAGGGTTCAGCCGGGTGGCTCGGACGCGCTTGTTTGAGATAGCCCAGCAGGCGGACATAGACTCCCGGAGATTGCCCTTGGCTGATCATAGGGAGCTGCGGGCCGTATACGGCCAGCTCAGCCCGGCACGTCCCTCCTAGCGGGGGCACTTTGACTAAGATTCGGGCGACGGTCGGTGCCGGAATAGGTTCTATGCCCTTGCGACCGTCGGGAGCAAGAGACTTCACTTCGGATGTGAAGTTCTTGGTATGTTACGAGTGTTTCACCTTGATGCTTATGCTTTATTAGATTCGGGGCTACCTTGTCTTTTGTGACACCTTATATTGCTAGTAGCTTTGGATTCATTCTGAGGAATTCTCCGAACCATTCTCGGTCTCTACTCCCATTGGTGATTAAGTTGTAGCTGGTAAGTGTATAAAGTTGTCCAATGTATTATTGCATAAAGTCACCTCAGCGAATTTGATAGAGTTAGCCATGAATGACTTTGATATTATTCTCGGCATGGATTGGTTGTATGCATGTTATGCTTCTATTAATTGAGAACCCATGCGTTGGAGTTACGCTTTGCGGGTGAGTGAGTCTTGGAGCGGAAAGGTAGTTTGGTCATGCTATAGGTCATTTTTATCTCTATCTTAAGGAAAGGGAAAGATAATTTCAAAGGGTTGTGTGTACATCTAATTAGGGTTAAGGATCGCCCAGAGTCCAGCTTCGACTATTCAATCGGTTTCGGTAGTGTGTAGGGAACCCATGAAGTATTCCTTGATGATTTATCGGGTGTTCCTCGAGAGAGGGAAATAGATTTTGGTATTGACCTTCTTCCTGAACACCGCGACCCTTCTCTCATTCACTCCTACATAATGGCTTCATCCAAGCTAAAGAGTTGAAAGCGGTTGAGGATCTCCTAGGTAAGGGTTTCATCAAGCCAAACATCTTCATGGGGTGCACCGAGTTATATTTGTCAGAAAGGATGGTTCCATTCGGATGTTCATTGATTATCAGCGGTGAACAAAGTCACGTCAAAGAACGTATCCTCTACCCGGGATTGATGATTTATTTGACCCGGCTTCGGGTGCCAAATACTTCTCAAAGATAGATCTCGGATTCGGGTGCCATCGGCTCGAGTTCGGGAGAGCATCCAGGAGCATCCTTCGGGATGCGGTATGGTCATTATGAGTATGTAGTTATGTTTTTGGACTAACGGATGCTCCTTAGCTTTTATGGACTTGATGATTAGGGTGTTCAAGCCATACCTAAATATGCTCGTGATTGTGTATATTGATGATATCTTGATATACTCTCGGAGCGGGGTGGGCATACGCTCGTTTGAGGTGGTGCTACGGGCTCTCGAGGATCGCCAATTATATGCCAAATTTAGCTAGGTGTGAGTTTTTGTTGAACTGGGAGTGGCGTTTTTGGGCCATGTGGTATCAAGTGAGGAGTCTGAGTGCACTCAAAAAATAGAGCGGTGAAGAATTAACCTAGGCCCGGTGAATCCTTGAGATATTTTGAGCTTTTGGGTCTGCAGGCTCTTATCGGAGATTTGTTGAAGGTTTCTCATCTATTGCGACACCATGACGAATTGACTACAAAAAAGAGTGAAGTTCAATGGTCGAGACTTGTGAAAAGATCTTCCAAGAGTTGAAGGCTCGACTTACCTCGGCAAGGTGTTAACCCTACCGAGTGTACTAATGGGTTAGTGGTGTATTGTGATGCTTCAAGGATCGGACTTAGGTGTGTGTATTTATGCGGCACGGGAAAGTTATAGCATATGCCTCCAAATAGCTAAAAGTTCATGAGAAGAATTGCAGGCAAGTGATCTTGAATTGGCGGCGTTGGTATTCGCCTTGAAGATATTGAGGCATTATTTGTACGGGTCCAAGTGGATGTGTTTCTTGACCAGAGTTTACAATATGTGTTTACCCCGAAAGGATCTCGTCTTTAGCAAAGAAGGTGGTTGGAGCTACTCAAGGCTACATGATATGAGTGTCCTTTACCATCCGAGCAATCAAAGGCCCCGATGTAGTAGTAGACGCCTTGTGGGCTACATATGGAGGTATGTTCTCTACATGTGGATGAGGGAAGAGGAGCTAGTGAACGATGTGCATCGACTCGCAAGGTTAGGAGTTAGGTTGGTTGACTCGGCCGTGGAGGTGTTGTTCGAACGGATTAGAATCATCCTTTGTGAGCGATGTAAAATCTAGGCAAGATGAGGACCAATTTTGGTAAAATTGAGAAGGAATCCATTCAAAATCGAAGTTAGAGTCTTCTCAAAGGGGGAGATGGTGTGTTTCGATACCCGGGGGTCACTTACGTGTTACGGATGTTGATGATTTGAGGAGTCGAATGTTTCATAAGGCTCATGGATCTAGGTATTCTATCCATCAGGTTCCACCAAGATGTATGTGACTTACGGAAATCTATTGGTGGAATGGAATGAAGAAAGGACATTGCGGAATTCATAGCTAAGTTCCCAAGCTGTCTGACAAGTAAAAGGTTGAGCACCGAGAGGCCAGGAGGTGTGCTTGAGGATATCAATATTCCTACTTGGATATGAGAAAGAAATTAATATGGACTTCATCACAAGTTTACCTCATACTCGTCAACAATATGACTCCATTTGGGTTGTTGTAGATGGTTGACCAAGGCTGCTCATTTTCCTCTTAGGTCAAACCACGAATACGGCGGAGATTATGCCAAACTATGTCAGGAGCTAGGTCGATTGCATGAGTTCCCTTATCCATCATTTCAGACATAGGTCCCCAATTTACCTCTCGGTTTTGGAGGCCATTTCAAAAAGGACTTGGTACCGAAGTTAATCTCGGCCTGACATTTCACTTGCAAACGGATGGTCAACGGGCGGACAGGGTCGAGACTCACGAGGACATGTTAACGGCATGCTTGATTAATTTCAAAGGTAGTTGGTATGATCATCTTATCGATTTTGCATACAATAATAGCTACCATTCCATTATTCAGATGCTCCATTTGAGGCTCTCCATGAGTGAAATGTAGGTCGCCCATTGGCTAGTTCGAAGTTGGTGAAGTTGCGATGATAGAGACCGAATTTGGTCCATGAGACTGGAGAGAGTTGACTCATACGGGACGGAGTTGAAAATAGCTCAGTCACCAAAATCCTATCTTACGTGTGGGAAGGAGAGAATTAGAATTCGGGGGTGGATAATTGGGTGTTTACGAAGGTATCTCCCATGAAGCGATGCGGTTTGGAAAGAAAGGAAAACTTGGCCCTCATTACGTTGGCCCTGCCCAGTTGGCGGCGGCTTGGCAAGGTGGCATATGGTGGAGTTGCCCTCAAAATTAGCTTAGTACATCACATTTTCCATGTGTTTCTCTTAAAGTGTTTGGGTGATCAGAGTCCTAGTCGTTCAGGTGAACAATATTGGTGTGAAAGACGGCCTTAGTTATGAGAAGGTTCATGTCAAATCTTTTGGATTAATCGAGTTCGAAGGATAAGGAATAAGGAAGTAGCTTTAGTCTAATTTTTATGGAGGAATCAACATGTTGGAGGAGCTACGTGGAAAGTGAAACAGAGACATAATGGCCGAGATACACATTTATACTCTACCAGCTCGGTTCCGGCTTGAGGTATGAGTTTTGACGTAAAACTTTATTTAGTTTTCATATTAAGTTCATGTGTCCCAATTTCTTTTATGTATGTGGATATGTATATGAATCATGAATTCGATTCGGTATGTAGTTTTGAATCGAGAGATGAGTCATTAAATCGGTTCTCGGTTTTAAATGATTAGTATTTGAGCGTAATGATTGCATTTCTTTATTTTCTATATGTTTTCCCACATTCGAGGATGAATTTTCCGAGTATTATAATATAGGAAGTGCCTAGATTAGACCCAAGATTTAAAATGGAGTGGCGGAATCTAGGAAAAATCCCACAAGACGGGTCACTAACGGATCATTGGTCAACCAACGGCCGTGGTAGGCATCGCGTGGTGAGATA
The DNA here is from genome assembly GCA_018107945.1 of Datura stramonium. NCBI lineage: Eukaryota > Viridiplantae > Streptophyta > Magnoliopsida > Solanales > Solanaceae > Datura > Datura stramonium. The sequence continues at coordinate 31,184 of JACEIK010005600.1, forward strand.
CTACGGGGTGGAGTTGGAAGTGTGCGGGTCCTAGGAATGACCGTTGCCGGATCTAATGGGTCGTTGTTGGATACCACATTTCGTGATACCCATCTGTCGTCTCCTTGCCTTCATATTCTCAAGTTCAATCCCACGACTCAACGAGATGGGTCGTTACTCCACATAACGTGCATTAGGTCGTTTGTTGTTTCCCCCCTTCATGACCTATACCAAGTCTCCTCATGAGCCAAACCATGACTCATTCTTCTATCCAACAAGTCATGGTTTCCTTCCATTACATTGACTGGAGATTTTTAGTACTCCTTCCACCAGCGTGACCACGACCCATTATTAACACCTTGGTGGTTCCACGACTCGTCACTTCAACCTTGACCAAGGGTCAGCTCCCCATGACCAAAAACAATGACTCATTTGATGCAAATGGGTGGTTCTGAGCAATGCTTTTCAAGCTCCACCCCTGCCGGTATCTAACCACGGATGCCTCCTGATCGTTGGTTGGACAATGATCCATTAGGTGACCCTTCTGTGTTTCCAGTTCTTCCAACTTCTATTTTAAGCGAGTCTAATCTTAGGTACTTAGGGTATTATGACAACCCACACTCATAAGTAAGGCTGTACTAGGCGAAAAGACATTTAGTTCCTGCGCTATTCTTGAAACTTCTTAGTGTAGAAATACTTGATGACACTTGGTTATAAGAATCGTTTAGGATTTAGTAGTATGATCTATATATCAAGTTACTTAGAGTTGTGCACACTTTAAATCTTTCTAAAAATCTAGGGTGTAACCATTAGTAACAAAATTAGTGCGAGAACCAAATATTAGTGTGAAAATATTTTTCAACCTAGTATGTCATATTTTGAGGCGTACAAACCTAAATTTCCTATTGACTTTTAATTTGTTGTTGAGTTTGACATTCTTCTCCAATAAATTTCCCGATTCACCATTTCTTAGGGTATGCACGCTAAATCTTTCACAAAAATCTAAAGGTGCAACCATCATACAAAAATAGTTTTAGGGCATTGAGACAAACACAAATGTCCTATTGAGTGATAATGAGCCTAATGTCCTTTTAAAGGAAGACAAGAAATGTCACATTGAAGGAGAGTGGCCTAGTAATGTCCTCTGTGGAAGGATAGGCTATGGTGCCCTATTGAGTGGGCCCGAGCTAGATTTCTCTTAAGGCGGGTGAGCCTAAGTGTCCTATTGAAGGCAAGCAGGCAAGTTTCCTATTGAAGGTGGATGAGACTATTTTTACTATTTAAAGTGAATGAGCTTAAATGTCCTATTGAGGTAGAGAAGCCTATTATAAGTTGGACTGCAGTAAATGTCTTATTATAAGATGAAACGAGCCTAATGTCAGTAAGAAAACTAGCCTAAGTGTCCTATTATAAGGTGGACTAATCAGAAATCCTTTCGAGGTGGACGATCACACGATATGTCCTACTTGAAATTTGAATGAACCTGATAAGTTTGAGGTGGAAGAACTTGATAGCCATCCTATTTGAGAATGGAGGAACCCAATATAAAAAGACCAATGCCTACATATCTTGCTAGAAGAAGGATCATCGAGTCGAGACGTAGGTCGAACTTGAAGTTGAAGAGTGTACCGGAATATTGAATGGTCTCTTTAGCGATGGTTGGATAGATTTGTGGAAACTTCTAGGTCTTAGTATTGAGTAAATTCATTCCAACTAATCTATTAGAGCTAGACATGAGTCGACTTCGACCTCATTCTTGGAATGAATTGGTTATATTCGATTATGCCTCAATCAACTGAGAACTAGAGTCATCGATTTGGTTTTCAAGTGCTTGATTCTAGAGTTTGATGGGTAAGTAGTTAGCGCCTAGGGTCGGTTTATTTCCTACCTCAAGTCAAGGAAGCTCATTTTGAAAGGGTGAATCTATTACCTGATTCGGGTAAAAGTCTAGCTACGAGACCCCAGCTATCCGGTCGGATTTCGATTTATTAAAGCAAATTTCCTAACATATTTCTCAATGATCTTCTCGGAGTCCCTCCCAAGCGGGAAATAGATTTCGGCATAGACCTCACTTCCCGGTTCACTCGGCCAGTCTCTATTCCTCCTTATAGAATGGCTACAGGCGAGCTGGATTTGAAGGAATAGCTACCTTCCTGATAAAGACTTCATCTGAGCCAGCATCTCTCCATGGGGTGCTCCGGTGTTCGTAGCCGAAGAAGGCATTACTCTTTCGGAATATGTATACGACTATCGTCAGTGAACAAAGTTATAATTAAGAAACGGTATCCCCTACCTAGTGACGACTTGTTTGATCAGCTTGTAGGCCGATTATTTTCCAAAGGTAGATCTAAGGTGGGGGTATCATCAATTTAGGGAGTGGGGAATATGACATATTGAAAATAGCCTCTGAGCTTCGGTATGATCACTATAAATTTGTGGTTATGTCCTTTAGACTAAATAAGGCCCCTGCGGCTTTCATGGAACAATAAATAGAGTATTCAAGCAGTATTTGGACATGTTCGTCATTGTATTCATAAATGACGTGCAGTGTACTCCATAAATGAGGAGGAGCATGCTAACCATCTAAGGATAGTGTTGCGGGCTCTCGGAGACCATCGATTTTTAACAAATTCGGCAAATGTGAATTAAATTTGAAGTCTGTGGCTTTCTTTTTGTATGTGGTTTCAAGTGAGGGTATTTTAGGTAAATCCTCGAGAAGATAGAAGCTGATGAAAGACTAGTCGATACTGCTTCTCCAATGGATATCGAAGTTTTGGGTCTGCTTAGGCTAATGCGATGGTTTGTAGTATTCTCTTCCTATTGCATCTCCTTTGACTAAGCTAACTCGAGAAAAAAGAGTGAAGTTTCAATGGTCGGATGCATGTGAGAAGAGTTTACAAGGATTGAAAACTCGACACACTACCACTCCAATTTTGACCTTACCGAAGGAACGAGATGGGTTTTAGTCTCTTGTGATGCTTCGAGTTGGTCACCGGTTGTGTTACGATGCGGCGGGGTAGTGATAACTTACGCCTCCGGAATAGCTCAAATTCATGAGAAGAATTATCCGACTCATGACCTTGAATTGGCGACGGTGGTGTTTGCTTTGAAGATATGGATATATTACCTCTATGGAGTTCAAGTTGATGTTCTCCTTACGACCTTAAGAGCCTTCAATGTGTTCATTCAGAAAGACTTGAATCTTCGCTAGAGGTGGTTAGACTATTGAAGGATTACGACATGAGTTTGCTATATCACCCCGATTAAGGCTAATATGGTGGTTGATGCCTTAAGAAGAATGTCCATGGGAGCGTTACACATGTTGAAGAGAGAGAAAGAACTGGCAAAAGATATTCACGGGTTAGCTCGATTGGGAGTGCGGTTGGTCGATTGGCGAGGCGGAGTAGTAATGCAAAGTGGGTCAGATTCCTATTAGTTGTTGAGGTTAAGTAAAAGCTAGGATGAAGATCCTCTTGCTTAGTGAAAGAAGCAATTCTATGAGAAAAGAAATTGGAGGCTTTCTCGAAGGGAAGCTGGTGTGCTTCGTTACCCGAGAGGCGAGACTATGTATCTTGGGCGTTGGTGACTTGAGACGAGATACTAGAAAAAGCCCAAACCTCTAGATATTCTATCAGCCCGAGGTTCCACTAAAGATGTATTGTGACCTACGGGATATCTATTGGTGGAATGGCATGAAAAGAGACATTGCAAAATTTGGCTAAGTGCCGGCTATGACGGAGTTAACATAGAACACCAAAGACACGGGGATATGACTCAAGATATCGGCATACCCACGTGGGAGTGGGAAGAGTGAAGATGGACTTTTATTACAAGTCTACCTCATACCTCGTCGGTAGCATGACTCAATTTGGGTGATAGTAGATCGAATGACCAAGTCAACACATTTCCTCCCAAATTAAAACTACGGACTCGGCTAAGAGTTATGTATTTGTACATCTAGGAAGTTGAGTCGGACTACATGGAGTTCCCTTGTCCATCGTTTCATATATAGGTACCCGGTTCACATCGCATTTCTAGAAGTCATTTCAGAAGGACTCGGTACTCAAGTCAGCGTGACATCTCTTCACCCTCGGAAAGATGGACAAGCTAAGCGGACTATTCATACACGAGAAAATATGATGATAGCTTGTGTGATCAACTTCAAGGGAAGTTGGGATGATCACCTACCTCTAATGATTTACATACAACAACAACTACTACTCTAGTATTCGGATGGCCCCGATTTAAGGCATTATATGGTAGGAGATGTAGGTCTCTATAGGGTGATCTGAAGTTGGCAACTACCTTGATAGGCACAGACTGGTTATTGAAGTGATGCATAAAGTGCGGTGAGCAGGAGAAAGGATGAAAATAGCTCAAAGCTTGAAAAAATCATACGATGTGAGAAGGAGAGAGAGTTAGAATTTTTCGTAGATGATTGGGTTTACTTGAAAATTTCACCCATGAAGGGGTGATCGAGGTTTGGAAAGAAGAAAAAGCTCGGTCGAGGTATGAGCCTAGAGTTACGAGGCGAATTGACGGTGTAGCATATAATTAGAACTACGCCCGAGTTAGCATTTGTGCACCTAGTCTTCCTGTAATACTTTTGAAGAAGTGTGTGGTGATCTGACCTCGGTTGTGCCTCGTGAGTGTGGGAGTGAAGAGGATAGTAAATGCTTATGAAAGAGGTTCCGGTTCGGATCACAGAACCATCGAGGTTCATAAGGTGATAAACAAGGAAGTCACTTTAGTGAAGTGCTTGTGGAGGAACCGGCCTAGTTAGTGGAGCCACATGGGCGAAGCAAACATGATGGCCAAATACCATCATTTATTCCCTTCTAGTTTTAGTTCCGACGCTCGGGTATTAAAAATCCTCCTCGATACTTTCTGTTCAGGTTAAAGTATTACTCATCAGCTCTATTGATTTTCAATATGCATCCTAGTTGTATCAACTTAGTTAGCATGGTTAATCGATTCGTGATCGACCACTCCTTCAAAAACCAGCTTATAGTTTGTTTAAAATTTCGGCTCTTTTCTCGAGTTTTTTCAATAATTTTAGCCTTCATTGAGGGCGAATGATCCCAAAGGAAGATATTGTAACACCCCAAAATATTCCTAGAGCTAACTCAGACCTTACATGAAAAACCATGGAAAACTAGAAATTTTGTCTCAAAACGATTGAGACAACGAGTGGTGGTTAGTAGTAACAACCGTTATGCAGGTCGTGGTCAGTCTCGAGATGTCCTTCGGGAACCAACGAGATATGAAATGACCCATTGTGAGGAAGTAATGAGTTGTCTGTCTTCGATTTCTTCCCAATTCGGGAGATCGGTTATGCCGCTTTCCGGGAACTCACGAGTCAAATGACGAGTCATCGTTTGATGTGACGACTGCAGTAGGGTGACTCGTTAGTTGGAGTCGATGCTGTGAAAATCTTCTGTAATAACCAGATGTAACAACAACCCATTGAATCTCAAATGAGTCATTGTGTGCAGTGACAAAAAGTCGAGAAATCCTCGAGATTTTCTAGTGGAACGTAGCGAGATATAACCTTCGATTGGTTCTGAGTGTATTGTGGCTGTTGCGTGGGAGTTCCCGGGTTCTTCACGAAAGTGAAAACGGGAAGCACCAATGACCCATTGGTTTATCCAATGGTCGTGGTCCCCTCTCGTTTCAATTTTTAGTGGTAAATTCGGGCCCCGGGACCAAAAACTCGTCCCGATAGGTGGTGGTGTCAACCAACAACTCGTGTTACTAGATTGGTTTCTGTTGGGCGGTTTCCGAGATTTTCTTTTAGAAATTTTAGTAACTTTTCATCTTTTAATCCCTAAACTACGTCATTTTGGGTGCGAGTTTAGGGAGATAATTAAAAGAGTGATCGACGTATTCTGTCATTCCTCTCCAACACTCAAACGCAGAGTGCGAAGAAATTATGAAACCCAGAGACTTCTCGAGCCAAAGCTAGGGCCTTCAAGTCTTCTTCTTAGATTATCCCGGGTCTCCAACATCACATCATATCCTTCTTAGTAATTCATATTGCCCATTATTTCCAAGGCGGTTGCAGAGTGCCCAGGTTTCTTTGGTTCTTGATCATTTTCCTTTTAGCTCTTAAATTGCTTCCCAAGGAATTCGACACTAAGTATGTGGGAATAAGAAGGATGTCAGTTCTTTTCTTGTGTTCTAAAACCCTTCCATGTATTTCTTATCGGTTCTAGCCACGAAGTTCCCTTTGTTAAGGTTTAAATCTTGGTAAATTGTGGAATTTGTTCACATTATAATTCTCATGAGCGAGGTTGTTGTTAGTACTAATTCTTGTCATTTTCTCCTTACATGAATTATGATGATTTTAGCCTTAGTTTTGGAATGAAGTAATTAGGGTCTTGCTTATTTGATTAAACATGGATGTTGCTTGACTCTATCAGTGTTGGAATTCCCATGTTATTACTGTCACATGAATTCTTAGTCGATTGCATGCTAGTTCTATCTCGGTCTTAAATGTAGTATTTTCGGTATCTTCCGGTAATTTCGGCTAATCGGTTTGACTATAATTCAATCCTTGAGAGTGTCCCATTAATGCCTCCGGTTGCTCGGTTTAGTCCCCATTCTTTAGACGGTTATGATGCTTCGGAATGGCGGCTACGACCGATGCAAAGGCTACCGATATCCAATTTGATTTGTTCTACGGATGGTTTGACACTTAAAATCAAACCCGCAAGTGTACGGGGTCGTTCAAGTAATATGTGGCCCTTTTTAGAAGCCAGGAATGTCGAACCCCGGGGGCCCGGACTACGAAATTAAAACCTTCTTGAGTATTATTTACTATAACTCTAATAATGAAGACAACAGTGTAAAAAAATGTTTTTATATTTTGGAAACTTTTTATACTAAAGTAAGAATATTTGTACAATTGAGTACGAACTATGAATGTGAGCATCTTGAGGCTAAGCGAACATGAAATTAAATATCGATATACATGGTTTATCTTTTCTCCCAGGTTGCTAGTCAGACATGCATATGGATTAAAACTCTCGTATTTAACCCAACTTAAGAATCATGAACCTTCCGCCTACATTTTCGTGATAAGAAGAAATTCATGTTCTAGCCATACAAAGCGGTTCCACACTTGACTAATCGGCTTTCGGGTATATTTCTATCACGAAGGTAAATCAATTCCCAATTTTCCCAACCAAGAAAAGATCATATCCTATTAATTCACAACTTTCCAGTTTCTTGCCCTCTCGGGTGAAGCTGGACTTTTTAGTTACGTGGCATTGTGGATATTAAAATGCGTGAATAAGAATTAAATAGAACAACCATAGAAGAAAAGATGAAACAACGAGATAATCAACGAGTACATTTCAAATACAATAATTTCTATAACCTCGGCAAGAAGGGAATTAGCCATCATTTGTGGATTGAACATCGTTAAATGAATGGAAATCATGAAACAATTGAAAGAAAGAGAGCATAGAGAAAACCTAAGAATTTTCGTCCTCTCGTTGCACGTAACCCACGTTCTTGCTCCACGAAGTCGAAATTAATTAAATGAACCTAAGTGTTCTATTTATACTAGGGATAATTTTCTCGGAATAACAAGCAACGTGTCCACGAGTGCATCGCGAACCTTTGCCTCCATGACACGGTGCAAAGCGCGAGCTTTACGGATGACGCCCGGGTAATTGCTCCCAACGTGGCACGGCATGGCAGGAGCATGCCCGTGTGCCACGGGTGCAACGGACCTTCAGCTGGAATGTCAGGCACGGGGGAAATTAATTCCAACGTGCCACGGCTTGATCGCGGACCTCTGAATTTCTTGATTTATATCTCCGGGCCAGAATACATCCACGATAGCGTGTCACGGCTCCATGTGAGCCCTTAGTCCACCTTCTCCACCGCCAGCACTTTCGTTCTCGAGTCCATCTCCAATTTCTCCCAACATGCAACAACTCCGCTAAAAGTATGTTTTCACATAAAACAACGCTAATCATGTTGGTTAGTATAATTCACACTTCCCTACAATTTACATGCAAATGTACACCACATTGTTGGATAAGCAAAAGAGGCAAAAGCGATGCATTTGAGTATTGGGCATATAAATATGCCCACTGATCCTACCCCACACTTAAAATCTTGTTCGTCCCTCAGACAATGCTCATCCACCTCGTGAAATTGATATCCCATCATGGCTACTTTGGCTCGACAATGAGGCTACGATTATCTGGATGATTTTGTTCATAACAAATCATCAAGAAAACATGCATAGTATCATCATTGCAATGACACTTGCTAAATCAAGACCTCCCCAGACTCAAGAATCGACTTCTGATATTGGCAAACTCATTACAAATTAGGCGGCCAGAATGTCAGGCATGAATTTCATTCTTTAGTCAGCGTATGTGCCCTCGCATCACAAGAGAATTTCCCCCTCTTTTAGAACACATGAACTCTAAATCATTTCATGCAGGGGCATGTACACACAATTTCACTCTCTCTCCCAAAGAATTCACATGCATCGTGTTATGACCCATAGGCTTGCCTCTAGTGTATTACTCCACTAATATAAGGACGCGTGATGTAAGATCACGTAGGACTTAACGGGTTGTAATGTCGGCTATGGAACTAGTATATCTTGGGCTAACCAATAATAACCTTCCATCCTTAGAGCTTTTTTAAATACATCCCATGCATTACAGCGGACATCTTATTATCTTCCTTCCTCCTCCTTTTCTTAAATCTTTCTTTATTTTGTCACCGCTTCTTTAACACACTAGGCTAACAAAAAGATAAGTTATACAACCCAATTTCCTTTAAATGCAGCACGTACACTCTTGACTCTTTTTCTTTCTTTCATCACTTTTCTTTTTCCTCTCTTTCTTTTCTTTTCATCATTTCCTCCTTTGCGTGGAAAAATTAAATATTTTCTTGAAGCTTAAGAGCTTGATTGGTTTATGGACAATGAAAAGAAGGGGTTAAGAAACAGTTTACGCCCTTTTCGACAACAGAAAAATAAAGGCTAAAGCTCAATGGGCTAACTAGGATTTAATCTTCAGATGGATATGAAAAGGAAAACTAAGAAAAACTTTTGGTTAAACAAAAGAACGCCTACATCCTTTCCCACACTACACTTTCTTGTTTCGTTTCGTACACACCACCGACGGGCAAGTTAAGACACTTCACAATAGCATGGAATAACCAAACCTCACTATACACTCGATGCACATGCTCAACTCAAGACATCTTCACGGACTCTTTAATCGTTAATTACAAGAATTCAAAATTAAGCCTCGAAATCACAGAATCGAATTCTATGGCCTAAGTGTCTCCCTGTACAAAATTTGCATGCTTTCCTAACGAATCATCTTTGCGGTATAAATGTTATATACAACACGCAGCAAGATTTCGTAGCCATAGAGTAGCAACATGCATGGGATACAACCAACACACCAAAAATTTAAAATAACTACTCTATCATTTGCATTTCCTTAAGGCGGTCGTCGTCATCCCATCATAGGGAACGATCCTTTATTTACGACTTCGGTTGATAGGATATTCTGGGAAAAAGAATCGAAAACAAACTCAGAAATCCCAAAAGTAAAAATAGTTGTAATTTTTAAAAATATCGATAATTTGACAAAACTATTTACACAACGACTATGACATTCTGACACCTGCAGGCTTCACACACAAGAAACATTTACAAAACGAACATACACATAAAAACAAGGTCACATTAATTCAAACACGGCGAGACATACGATTATGTACAAAGCAAGACAAAATTCGGCACCACACAGCTACTCCCCACCACACTTAAAATCGAACATTTTTGTCCCGGTGTTCATACAATCTAAATAGAAAGGTGGGTGGTGAAACTCCTTTGATCGGTCGAAGTACTCCAACTTCTTCATCGAGTCTTTGCTGCCTCGTCCCCATGTCTGAATCTCCCCCTTCGTCCTCCCTCAGGCTCAGCATCGGAATCCTGCGAGCGTGTCTCCTCGCCGGTGGGGACATCATCATCCGGAGCTCCACAAAATTTGGGCCCACCTGACATCAGTGCCTGGCATTTTGCCAAGGGTAATCTAAGTCGAGGCGCCACGGCTCATCCTCCGTTCTTAGGTCTCCGCCTATGTGTATTGGAGCATGCATCCGAACATGCGGGCCATATCTTGGTCATCAGGAGCATGTAAGCTCGGCTCAATGTGAGAACTGGCAGTGGTGGTGTCGGGTGCCTTAGTCTTTGTGACATCTATGGCACGCGCTCCATCTGGAGGAATGTAGTCTAGGGCCTCTTCCTCGACCTCTAGGCCCTGGGAACGTAGTCGGCAACGCCAAGCAGGTACTGTGCCCTTGATGCAGCAGGGCTCTCTTCGTAGGATATGATCACAGCCCACTACATTAATTTCGGCCCTTTCCTTAGGGCATACACCGGTACATACGATCCGGGTCACATGCGTCAGCCCAGTGCCCCGAGAATCAAAACGAGGCAAATAATTTTTAGCAGGATCACGGCTTCCTATTCATCGTGAATAGGCGTGTCGATGATAGCCTCTCCTTATGCACCACTCCAACGTGCGATCGGCCAGGGCTCCACCTGATATGCGTCGATATCAGCACTTAAGGTGGAGTTATATTAAATTCTTAGAGATGCGTGGGCATCGGTGTTTGCGCCCCCGATGGCATTGAGGTGGTGAGGCTCAAGTGTGACAATGCGGCCTGTCTTGATGGTGTGACTCACGAGCGTCGGGTTCCGGTTGGCATAGAATTCCTGAATCAAGTACGGAGTGCACTCATAGGCTCGTCAAAAATGAATCACGGCCAGCGGTGTGTCAGTTATGTACCATGCGGGGAATTCCTGTGTCAACGGGTCTTCTGATATGCTCCTCGGGAAAATATTTGTTCTCCTTGTGCTGGCATACCACTTCTTCCCTTCACCGATCCTTATCTGGTTCCATATTGGCGGCCAGTGCGCTGAGCAGTGATCTTCTTCAGGGGCTATCCCCGATCTCAACCGTTTCCTTAGGCGCCGTCTTAGATGCGCCTTACTTGTATCTTTGCACCTTTGCCATTTTCTGTCGAGGAAAACGGTGATCCCGATGTCGATCGAGTTAAACTTAACCCGACTAAGGTTGGGTTTGGCTTAGCCACACCCACACTTAGTCTTGACCCTCATTTAGCATTTTGGCAAGATCATCTATTTTGTTTCTAATTTTAAAAAAATAAGAAACAACTAGAACGACTAAAAACACAAACAAGATTACCTCGTGCCTTCTCAAATTCGACGGTATCACCTCTACATGTACTCTTTCAGACTTCGTATAGCTAGTTCCAACATTACCATCGATAACATTTCATCACATTGCTACTTGGAACATGAGCGAAAATAAAAGAAAAACGAAAACACAATAACTATGCAATTAGACAACCTATGCTATCCCAGTTTCTTCTTTTTTTACCGTTCCAACTCACAGAAAATCGAAGTCGATTTTCTTTCGCATAATATACGGCCTCTTTACCCAACCAACTCATTTCACCCAATATACACAACCACAAGTATTCACAATTTACAAGTTTCACATTCAAGTTCAATTTCAACCCTAGCTATAATTTTCAGTCGATCAAGCATATGTTTTTATCGATTCATATCATCACAATGATATTATGAACATAAATTAACAATACTTGAATGAATTCAAGTTCAATTTCTACCTAAGTACACATGGTTTTACTCATACCTCATGCTAACAAATCGAAAGAAATTAAGGCCAAAAGTGAGATAGAAGTGATGAGCGTACCTTTTAATTGAAGCTTGAAGAAACTTGTGAAATTGTACACCTCGGGCGTGACACGTTGATGGGAGGGGATTTTGGGAGGTTTGTCGCGGTGAGTGCGAGAAAATGAGAAAAAATGGGGATTTGGGGTTAAAAATTACAGGTTTTGCGCGGGTGGCGGTGACGTGTGACCCGAAGCGATTAACACGTCAACGTGTCACGAGTGCATCGTGAACCTTTGCCCTGCAGTGACACGAGCCGCTCCTTGAGGCTTTACGGAATTTGTAAAATTCCAGGATTTTGCACTCAACGTGTGCAGGAAGGTAGCAGGCCCTCCTCGTGACACGGGAGCCCATCCACTGACTCATTTGTTTACCCTTAAAAATATTTTCTTACCTCGTTTTCTCCTTTGCACTCCTTGCATTTCCTCAGATGTCCACATAACGTCTCTTACAACAAAAATAAGTCAGAGAATTCCAAGGTTTGACGAACATAATATTTTATTTTCTATTAGGAATTTTTTTAAAAAAAACCAACAGATTAAAAATAAAAAAATTCTTTTCTTTTTCTCTTTTTCTTCTTCTTGTTTCTATATACAATTTTTTAAACAACAATTCACGGGTTGCCTCTAGTGCGGTTTTTGGTTTCATAGTCTCCATTTCCGGCGTCGTTAAGCTCATTAGCCTAGGGTGATGGGGCGTTTTCTCCCGAACACGTCATCACCTGTCAACACCTTTGTCGGGGTTGCCCATTAACTCACCGAGAGCTCAGCATACACAGGCAACATCAGCATAAACACGTGATAGTAAGCCAGGTTCGTGCAATGGGAGCTTGGTGGCCTTGTACACATCAGCTCTCCACCTTGTCATGCTCGCATAGTTAGGCGCACTGCGGCTACGTCTGTAACGCTTTCTAGGTGGCGAAAGACCGTCCCAAAATAAATGGGACTTCGTCGGCTCAAAATCCCAGCACAACAAAATCACAGGAAAGATTAGGATGACTTGCACTAGCACGTCTCGACAATACCTGCGGTCTTGCCCAGGCGATCGGCGAGTTTTGCAAGATCACTTCATTGTAGATTACAGGACTCCCTAGCCCCAAGCTTCTTGAATCTGGGAATTCGGCGTCAAGTTAATGCTCGCTCCCAAATCACATAATCAGCGAGCTCGAATACTTTTCCCGATTGTTATCGAGATTGTGAAGCTCCCGGTCTTTGAGCTTTGTAGGCAATCGGTTACGTAGTCAGGAAGTGCACTCCTCGTAGAGCTGCAGAGTGGCATCTCGTGGCTTTGCTTTTGTTGGCCACGATGTCCTTTATATACTTGGCGTACTTAGGCACTCACACATAAAAACATCAACAAGAGGTAGATTAATGTGTACCTATTTAAGCACCTCCATGAACTTTTTGAAGCTCGCCTCCTCCTTGTGCTTCTTTAATCGTTGAGACGGGGGTGGAGGTCTTTACGATTCGGCATCCTTGTTCTTTCCTCTCATCATTTTGCTCCCTCTCAAACCTGGCTGCTCTGACTATTGAGGTGGTCTTCCCGGTTCCACCTCCTTCAGCTACAAACCCTTGCTCATGGTCCTTTGCATTTACACCTTGGGGTTGGGGTACGTAATGTTGGGAAGTCTCCTCTAGGCACAGGTGTTGGGCTCCGACAAGCGCCTGACTGATACTCCGACACCTTGAGCTAGCTGATTATTCTTGACCTCGGCTGCCAATTTTACGTAGTCGGCTGCCAATTGAGCTTGGCTAGCTATCAATTGCTTGAGCATCTCTCCTCAACTGTTGGGTGATGGTGGTGGAGGAGGGGCATTGTTAACCTATCTTGTGCTGATAGTTACGTAGCCCTCTTGCAGTTCTCTGCATACCACGGCTCAAACTCTTGTCACACGATGGTTGTTGCTACCCCAAGAGAAATTCGGATGATTCCTCCAGAGTTAGAGTTGTAGTTGTTCCCATGTTTTGTTGGTGATTGTTCCTTTGTGCATTCTGGAAGCCAAAGTTCACCAAGTGCAGTTTGCTCCACAACACTCGGTAGTGTTCATTGCTTCATACACTTCACACCAAGTCTGCTTTGCCTTGCATTTGCGGGGTTGAGTTGACTCAAGCTCATGTTGCTAAAGTGGGTGTTTAGTTAATTACGCCAAGGCGGCTATGCGTACGGCGATAGGCATAAGCCCCATCCACTTCCAAGTCTCCAGCTGCTTTCCTTGCTCCTCCACTTGAAGAGTCGCATTCCCTCCGGTTTCCACTGTAATCTCGATTAAGCAAAAGTACAAAGCTCCTAATAAGTCTTTTCTAATGCTTGTCCCCGGTTTGCGAATCAGCCCAGATTTTTGTGTGGGGTTCAAGCCCTCTATAAAAGTGTGCTGACACATCATTGGATTGATGGTGATGAGGACGGATCACTTGAGTGATTTGAATCTCTCTCCCAAGCTTGATACGAACTTCTCTCCTTCTCTTTGTTTGAAACTTAGAATTTGACTTCTAAGTCTTCTGTTTCTTTGGAAGGAAAAAATTGGATCAAGAACTTCTTTGCAAGATCATCCCATGTGGTTATAGAGTTTGGTGGCTCGGCTTTCAGCCACCTCTTGGCTTCTCCCAAAAGTGAAAATGGGAACCCAGTGTAAGCGACATGAATGCATTTGACGCTCAGAGATGTAAGTGTCACTTATCTCAAAAATTTTGAAGATGTTGTTGTGGATCCTCGTGAAGGGGGCACATGAAGCTGTAGCTTGTGTGCGGCAATTGCACCATGTTGTTTAAGCTCGAACCTCCTCACAGCTCGGGTTTGCGGATGCTAGATGTAACATTACCAGCATGTGGGATTGCCACATCGCGAACCGGCCTAGCTGCCATTTCCTCGGGCTGTCACGCGCACAAGTAGTGGATACATGGTTGCTCCATAATGGTTTGTACGAGCAGCTGCGGTTCTCCTAGAGCTTCTCTCCGTTGGCGATGGAATTGTCTTTCGGCTCTGAATGGATCCACCAAATCTTTGTCTCTTGCCGAGTGTTCAACGAGAATGCATTGCTCACACAAAATACAGGCTAAGACCAAGTTGTCAACAATAAAATACTGAAATAGCAAACTAACACTTTTAAGAAAAATTAAAATTTCACCAATTGCACAATCCAGAGCAACGCGCAAAAATTTGATGAGCCGCAAGTGTATGGGTTGTACAAGTAATATAGTGGCCCTTTTTAGGCAGGAATGTCGAGGCCACAGGGGACTGGACTACGAGGTAAAACCTTCTTGAGTGTTAATTTACTATAACTCTAATAATGAAAGGCAGCGGAGTGTAAGAAAAGTTTTTATATTTTGGAAACTTTTTATACTAAAGTAGAATATTTGTACAATTGATGCGAACTATGAATGTGAGCATCTTTTTGAGACAAAGCCGAACATGTAAAAATTAATTATCGATTAATGGTTTATCTTTTCTCCCAGGTTGCTAGTCGGAACTTATGCATATGGATTAAAACTCTCGTATTTAACCCAACTTAAGAATCATGAACCTTCCACCTACATTTACGCGGTAAGAAGAATTCATGTTCTAGCCATACAAAGCGATTCCACTTGATATCTGACTTTCGGGTATGTTTCTATCACGAGAAGGTAAATCGATTCTCAATTTTCCCAAACAAAGAACAGATCATATCCTATTAATTCACAACTTTCCAGGTTTCTTGCCCTCTCGGAGTGAAATAGGACTTTTTAGTTTACATTAACATTGGCGGTGTATGCGGTAAGAACACAATTAAATAGAGCGACCATAGAAGAAAAGATGAAAGTTGGTCATCAACAATTACATTTCAATACCTTGGATTCACCAACCTCTCGACAAGAAAGGGAATTAGCCACTCATTTTGTGGATTGAACATCGTTAAATGAATGGAAATCATGCAAACAATTGAAAGAAAGAAGAAAGGGATAGAGAAAACCCTAAAATTTTCGTCCTCTCAATTACACACCGTAACCCAATTTCTTGCTCCACCAAGTCGAATAATTAAAAAATGAACCTAAGTGTTCTATTTATACTAGGGATAATTTTTTCGGAATAACAAGCAACGTGTCACGGAGTGCATCGCGAGCCTTGCCTCGTGACACGGTATGCGCGGGCTTTACGGATATTGGCCGCCCGAGTAATTGCTCCCAACGTGGCACGGCATGCCTTGTGAGCATGCCCAGCGTGCCACGGGAGTGCAAGCCGCGGACCTTCAATTGGAATGTCAAGGCACAGGGAAATTAATTCCAACGTGCCACGGCTTGATCGCGGACCCTCTCACGGAATTTCCCGAATTTATATCTCCGGACGAGAATGCATCCGCTTTGATAGCGTGTCACGGCTCCATCGCGGAGCCCTTGAATTCCTAGCTTCTCCACCTTTCACATAGTTCAGAGTCCATCCTCCGTTTCTTCAACATGCATTTAACCATAAAAGTATGTTTTCTATATAAAACAATGCTAATCATGTTGGTTAGTATAGAATTC
Organism: Datura stramonium; assembly: GCA_018107945.1. Classification (NCBI taxonomy): domain Eukaryota; kingdom Viridiplantae; phylum Streptophyta; class Magnoliopsida; order Solanales; family Solanaceae; genus Datura; species Datura stramonium. The sequence goes on from JACEIK010005600.1 coordinate 47,429, forward strand.
ACACTTCCCTACAATTTACATGCAAATGTACAAACATTGGATAAACAAGGCAAAAGCGATGCATCTGAGTATCAATTGGCATATAAATATGCCCACTGATCAGCTTCCGGATAAACGGCTCGGCGGTCTTAGAATACCGATTACGGTTATTCGGTCAGATAAGACTCTGGGATACTTTCAAATAAGTATTTCATAGTCTTGGGCCCGGCATGAGTTATCGGCTTAGTAGTCGAGACTAGGACTATCCGGTGGGAGTAGGACTTAGCAGAAACGAGGCCCAGGTTCCAGGCACCTAGGTTCATGAACTACATTGCCATCGTAGTTTATTTGCTTGAATGGGCCCGGAACAATGATCTCCTGAGTTCATGTCTTTATACCTGAAAAAAGATATATTGGAGTCTACTTGATAGTATACATGATCTCCATTTTAGTTCACATGATTTATATATTTAGTTATAGGCTCTCCCACTTATCAGTACGAGTCTTAGTTCGTTTAGCCTAGTTAGCTCAGCTCGGTACCTGGTTCAAAGACATGTATATGACAAATTATCGAGAGTCATTATTGACCTGTAGTCATAGTTCAATTTTTACAGAGTTTTTAGTACTTGATTGGGCATTTCATGTTATTGCCGGTTCGATTGCTTCTCTTACATGCTTGTTATCACTCACTTTTCGAGTACATTCAAAATCTTGTGGCATACTTCTATGTTGTATCAGTATTATGATATAGGGGCGGGTTCTCGGTCAGCATGCGTCAGTGGATTCCCTCGAGATGATATCAACAACGGCGTTTGGTGAATCCTCATCTTAAGGGAGCCCAATTTGTTGTTATCAGTTAGTTTCTTTTATTGAGACTTTAGAGGTGTTTGTGGTTTTTCCCAACAACTCATCGGTTAGTAGTTGGCATTAAGACACTGATTATGTAGTTTTTTTGATATATTGACTCTTGTCAAATGGTATTTCTTGAATGATTGTATTTGCCTCTTTAGCTTCTTATGTTTACTTAGTTCACTAGTGTAATGATAGATCATAGGTTAGCTTGGGGTCAACATGGCACCAGTACCATTCTTGACCGAGGTTGTTGACTCGGTCGTGACAAATCTGAAGATATATAAATGCACTTTTAATATGCAGCAGCTATGAATATAGGCATCCAAGGATAGTCGAGTAGGCTTAAGTTATTGTGATGTTTAATAAGTAATATCAACCTATAGTTAGTAACCGGGTAAATTAAAAGGTGTGATGATAAAAATCAGTGGATTGTTAATTCTCATTACCATGGACCTCTCTCTCATCTTCTAAAATCCACTTGTTTTAGTGTTGCAATCGTTTTTACTGTTTTCTCTTTAGTTAAATTAGTAGCATAATACTCATCCAAAATTATTAGTCTCGGATCGTAAAATGGGATTCAAATTAGACAATCAGTGCAGAAAGTCTTTATGGGAGTGATATGCGGATGCAAAATCTTTGGCTGACGCGCCCATATTTGTGTATGCATTGACCACAACGATTACGTACATAGGTGAGAACAAAATATATATTTGGATAATAAATAACATGGGAATCCATTTCAGAGTCCACCTGAGAACTTTGAAGTGAATAATCTATATATTTATATAAAGGAAGGACTTAGGCTTGCCTATGTGTCATACCTCACAGTCTAGGAATCTCATTTATCTTTTTCTGTATTTTTCTCCTTTTTTTCCGGTCTGTTTATGAAATTAAAAAAATCCCAATAGTCACATTTATTCATCTTGATAATTGATGTTTCTTCCTTTAATAACTTCTTTCAAAAGTACTCGCTTCCTCCCCCTCTTCCTTTTTCTCCCTCTCTAAATCTTAAAAAAAGTGAGAGATAAGTTGATATAATAATTCACTTGAATTATTGTTGATCAAAAAAAATTCTTCCAATCCTTATTACATTGAAAATGGAGGAATATTGAGTAGGTAGAAAGAAGTTGAAAAAACTGACCGTAACATTGAATTTATTTAAGAGATTACTACCTCAGCGAGAGGATAAGGGACGGGGATTATTCTTCTCGATTAGGGATACAGTCCAAATTTACTCCCCCTCGCCACCAGGTAAATCTTCTCTTTTATCTTTTTGTGACTTTTAGCTTTTCTTACATGTTTAGTTGATGTTTCATGTATCTTTTTCCAATTCCTTTTATATCAATGGAGGAATATATAGTACGGTAGAAGAAGTTAAAAGCGAAACTTATTTGTAATATTGAATTTATTTGGAATTACTACCTCAACAAAGGATAAGGGATAAAGTTGTTCTTCTCTATGGGATTACGCCCAAATTTACTCCTCGCCACCAAGGTAAATCTTCTCTTTCTCTTTTTACGGTTTTTAGTTTTTTAAATGTTAGTTGATGTTTCATGTATCTTTAAATTTATATTCGAATTCTGGTTGATTTGGGTTTATGACATACTAAAATAATGCATCTTTTGGTTAATTTGTTGTATATTTATGAGATTAATTTAATCTTTAAAAAAAATATAAAAATTACATTTTACACTTAAAAGGATTTTAGTAACACTTCTTATGTTCGAATTTTAGGAAAATAAGACGTGAAGATTTGACATACAAAAATTTAGGTTCTTCCCCTTGCATTTCTGGTAGATGCAACCACCTGATGAGTTGTAGTCCTTAGGAGTTTTGGGCAGTCTAACAATAATTATGTATTTAAGAATAACAAGGAGTGTTTCTTTTGAGTTTTGTCAAGGTACTTAGAATTAGAATAATTATGGCAAAGCTTGATTTCATGATAAGTTCTACACATTTTATAAGATAAGAACATGAGTCTCTCTCTTGAAATTAATGAGATATTATATCTTTTGGCCAATACTTACCAGCCACTTTCATAATATGTATAATAATTATTTATTGTCTATCATTGGAAAGAACGAGTTAGACTTAGTTGTAATCTTATTCCATGAAATAAAACTTATCTGTAACAATAATTTATTTTTAGAAATTATTACCTCAATAGAGGATAGAAGACAAAGGATTATTCTTTTCGATTAGGGATTACTTTTGCCCAAATTTACTCCTTCTACAAAGGTAAATCTTCTTTTTCTCTTTTTGCGATTTTAAATTTTTTTTAGTTACTTTGTTATCCAATTAGTTTAATTATTAACAAAATATAAAATTACATTCTTACATTTGAAGGATTTTAGTAACACCTCTTACTGTTAAAATTTTGAAAATATGATGCAAAATTTTGACATACAAATGTTTCAAGTTCTTCTACCATACATTTACATTGGGCTTGTAACCACACAATGAGTTGGTATCCTTTTGGAGTTTGGACGGTCTAACAATAATAATGTATTTAAGAATAAGGAGTGCTTTTGAGTTTTTTCAAGGTACTTAGAATTTGAATAATTAGATGCTTAAAACAGTTTTATGATAAGTTCTACACTTTGTTGAATATGAGTCTCATCCTTGAAAATTAATGAGATATTGCATCTTACAGACCGATGCTTGCCAACCACTTTCATAATAAATATAATAATTATTTTGTTATTACATCATCGGAAAATGACCACACTTGGTTATCAATCTTATTCTATGAAATAAGAAACTTGTTTGTAACATTGAATTTAATTTAGGAATTATTACCTCGGTAGAGGATAAGCAAGGGACAAGTTATTCTTCTCGTGGGGATTACGCCAAATTTACTCCTCGCCACCAAGGTAAATCTTCTCTTTTCTCTTTTTGCGATTTTTAGTTTTTTTTAAATGTTTATTTGACTATGAAATTTAAAAATCACAAAACAACACACACAAAAAAAATAAAAAAAATAAAAAAAATGCATCTTTTGGTTAAATTCTACCTATTTATGAGATTCATTAATCTTTCATGAAGTATATAAAAAAAATACATTCTTACACTTGAAGGATTTTAGTAACACATGTTCTATTGAAATTTTAGGAAAATAAGATGCGAAGTTTTGACATACAAAGTTTTAGATTCTTCGCTATACATTTTTCACGCTAGACTACAACCACCTGATGAGTTGGAGCCCTTTAGGAGTTTGGACAATCCTAACAATAATTATGTATTTAAAAATAAGGAGTGTTTTTGGTTAGCATTACTTAGAAATTAGAATATACAAGCGCCTTAGGTTTGAGGATAAGGTTTCTACACTTTCCTTTAAGGGTAAGAACATGAGTCTCTTCCCCAGAAAACTAATGAGATATTGCATACCTACCATTACTTATCAATCACTTTCATAATAAATATAATAATTATTTTTATTGTCTATTATTAAAAAGGCGGACGAACGTTTATCAATCTTATTCCATATAATATTTGTTGGTAATTATATATAGAACATGACCTTTGATTTAACCTTGAAAAGAATAGGCAGTGCATTGAGAACCCGCTATGAGTGTGTTGGGGGAAGGATCGAGATCAAATTGGGTCTTATTTATGTAATATTACTTTATATTATTGCAAGAGGTTGTTTCGTAACTTGAACACCTTAACCAGTCATACGGCGATAGCATAGTTACCCCAGGCTCGTCCAATATTGGCTTAAATTTGAAAATCAAAATAAAATTTTGAATTAAGAACACTAATAATTTATATATAGCCAGAAGTAAAGCTTTTGGTTACAACTTTAGCTAGCCTTTAATTTTTCAAAAATAAATAAAAAAGAGTAAGAGCAAAATTTACGATTTTATCCCATTTTGATACATTAATGGGATGATAAAAATTCATAACATTCTATGCACTTACATCTTTTCTTGATAATTTACTACAAAAATGGAATGAGCTTGTAAAATCAAAATAAGCTAAGTCATTTTTCTTATTGTTTATTTTTTAAAAATCAAAAACCACTTTTACTAATCTTAAAAATTGCGTCTCTTCCTCTAATTTCTTGAAAACTTATTTATCTAAAAATACTAAATACTCTATGTAACTCTCTATGTGTTTGTGTAGTTGGTCTTCAATTGCACTTGCAGAAGAATAATAATTTTATGTGAACTTTGTCCATGGCAGTTATTTGATGTGAGATGTCATGTCCTTAAATTTTGATGTTGAACAACACACACATACAACAGAGAAGTTCTAATCTTGCTTTACAAAAAGAGTTACGTGAGCTGTACATATAATATTTTATTGAAAATATTATGTGAAGTGAACTCTTGATATTTCTTATATCATTGATACCGTTCCTCTTAATATTTGCATTAAATTCTTACTAGCAGTTCGATTTTGATTTCAGCAACCCGATTGATGTGTGGATATAAGATAACTTGATGTTGACATTTGTGTTGGAAAAAATGTTTACATATATCGGTAAGATGTTTTACCCTTAAAATGAGCATGTCTTTGGTGTTATATTACTTCTCTTTTCAAGAGGTTCGAATGACAAACCAAAATTAGTATTCCGCATTGAAGTTGTTCGCTTGAGTTATGTCTAATAGCACTTGCGAAAATTTATTAGCTTAAACTTGGTAAATCTTGGATTTTTTTTATAGTTTTTTTCAAATGGAGAAGCTATAAAGTTCTTTTAATCTACACACCAAATTAAAAAATGCATATGGCGTACTTTCTATATCATTTTTTATCCCTATAAGAAAATATATTTTATTAGTATAATTAAGTTCTTGGAGATGAGATTTCTATTGTATTTCTATACTTCAACCTGCTTGAGTTGTGCCCGATGCTATATTTGTATAACTATGGTATTCTTAACATTTGTAGAGTAAAAATAAATTTTTTAAGCAAAGAATCCAAGCATTTTTTGATTAAATTTTTATATTATTGAATTTTAAATTTAAATTTGTCATTAATTGTAAATTCTCATTTCAATGGCTTGATGTTTTTAAAATTTTACATTTAAAAGTATAAGAATTCTTATTGTTTATTTATTTCACCAAGATTGTTGAAATATGTTAATACTTGAATTATTGAAGTTTGTTAGTAATCTTTCTTCATTTTATTTAATCTTACCTTTATATCTCTCATAAATTGAGTTAATTTAGTTTTGTAAAAAGCTAAAGAAAAATCTCAATCTAAGACTATAGAGTAGAAAAGATTGGAGAAGATCTTATAAAGTACAATAAAGGAAGAAGAAAACTATGATGACTTTCAAAAGATTTTTATCGAGGTACAATTCTCTTCTCTCTTTGGCTTCTATCAACTGGAATTTGTAAAAATTCTATGTTCTTTATCCATCTATTTTGTCGATTTTCTGAATTTCTTTTTTGTATTGGTGATTTTTTGAACCTTTAGTTGTTGAGTTAGTGAGTTTTGATAAATTTCTAATATTTTAGATGCGGCACTCTATATATAGTTGTTTTTGTTGCTTTTGTTGAGTTTTATTTTTTGGAAGAGACTGATCTAATTTTGTTTAAAGGTTAGATATTTTTAATCATCAATGACTTCGCTATTGCGATGCAGTAGGAGTCACATTTCTATTCTTTTGTAGCTAGAAATTATTTACATTAGCTTTTGAGCGATAGAAGCCTATTAAAGGTATAATAAGAGATTGTGTCTATTATAAACTTTTTTTACCCCGGACATGATTATATAAGTAAATATTCTTGATTAAATAGGATTACATAAAATGTAGATAGCTAGTTTCATCGGAAAAATTATAATGGAATGATTTTTCTTATTATTTTGGAATAGTGAGCGTTCCTCATCTAATTCTATGTATACTTGTATTGTTGCATGCATTAGTCTACAATTTTTGCGTTATCTAATTTTTCTATAATTTATATTTTTGGTGTAAAGGTGAGGATGGGATATACATTGAAGGTCGTAATCGGTTATTAGACCTATTGCCTCACGAAGTGCTTGAAGGTACAATCGAAGTTTCTTTAAAGATCTATATTGATATCTCTTGAAGATAAATTCAAATTTGGTATGCCTATGGAAAAAACATAAAGACCTTAAAAACCTTATCAACCTTTGATATGTTCAATGAACCATGACAAGAACTGCAGTAACAAAATTTTGACGTGGCTTGAGGATGTTGTGTCGAGGGACGGTCTGTTAGGAACATGGCGGAGCGAAACTTCTATAGTCATGACATATCAAGCCATAAAATACAACATAATTGAATTAATTATAGTATATAGTAAACTCTAGCTATACACGCCAATCTAGAAAAGGGTAAACCACATTCGTCTTGAAATTAAGCATTCATTTCAAGTTGTTGAGACGAATACTCATATTGTAGTTCTTCTTTTGTTGGTTAAAACATTTATGCATTTGAAATTTTCAACGTTTAAGTGTCATTTGACATGTCATAAACGGAACTTAATATGAATTAAGGGTTGGATTTGTTCGCCCGTATCATTTTATACGTAAATTTGATTTTGATTTATTATCTGATAAATTATTTTCTCACATTGAGAGAAGTGTGGATGAGATTTTTAAGTTAAACTACAAGTTGTAAATGTTTCTTAAAGTAATAGATGTGTATTTATGAATTAACATTGGAATAAAAGTATAGTTTTAAATTGGAATACTATCAATTTGGTATCGATTTATTATAAAGCACCTGGAGGAACTTATTAATTTATTAAATATTTTTTTCCCTTCAAGTATATATAATTAGTTGATTTTTGTGCAATCATGACATATACTCCTTTTATTTTTATTTTAATAATTTCTTTTGGGTCATTTAACATTTTAAATGATATATGTAATGCAAAAAGGGAGGGGTGGACTTTCTGAGGAAATATTAAGTTAAAACTAGAATATCTATTCAATTTTTTCCACCTTTCTATTGTTCTTTACCAATAATTATTTATTTATTAAAAAAATTAATATTTCACGTTGACATTTATTTCATTCTTCTAAAATTCTAAATATTAACACTTCAGAGGAAAGAAAAAGGCTAAATAATAAAATAAATCAAAGATGCATTGATTCAAGGATGTGATAATATGTTACTATCATTTTCTTTTTCTCAATTAATATTTGTTATTATGTAATTTCATATGTAAGGTATATATTATTGTAGTTCTAAAGGATAATAGATTTTCTTCATATTGTAGATATCATATTTGTATGGCTTGATACTATAAAAAGAGAAATGTTAGTGCTAATTGAAAGAAATAGAATTTATATTTATTTATTTATTTAATTTATAAAATTATTAAAAACAAAAAAAAACTAATATAATTAAAAATATTAAAAAAATCAAAAAAGATAAAAAAATTAAAAAAATTAAAATCAATAATTTCAAATGACCGTGCGATGCCTGGAATGCTTTCCTAGTACTCAAATATATTAGGTGATTGTCATCTGGGACTTAATATAATTATTCATATGTTAACGGGGTATTAGACCCTTCTATTCTCGTGTAGTATTGTCTAACTAGCTAGTCATAAACAACCAACACACTAATGAAACTTAGTCTTCTTATTGAAAATAAAATGATATACATTTGACCATTTGGTTTTAACAATATAGTACGTACTAATTAGTTGCATGTGTGTGCGTACTAATTGATCAATAAAATAGTCTTATTATTCTTCTTTCTTGGGAATTCAATGAGTCAATCGCTTTAATAATTGTCAAAATCCTGATTTAGTACCTTCATACGTTGCATGAGTTTTGGGTAGTTCAATGCGAGCGAAAATTTTCAAGGCTGTATTTTACTGTGTTTTTCTTTCTATGTATTTCTTTATTCATAAGTATATTGAATATACGAAATGGCTATGAGTTTCTTTTATTCGTATTAGAGTTACTCTAGGGGATGTTTCTATTTGGTGTTGTGATTTAATAACTATCGTTTGTAGCATAGAATGTTTCAGTTTATTCTCCTATCTTTTATCTTTGGATATAACAAGAAAGATGACGGTCTAATGAGGCTACTATAAAATATTTACTAGCTCATGGATAGGACAAGCTCTTCTATTACAGTTCTGTTCTCTCGGCTATATGGCGTTAGCCCGAATTAGGGGGTCCTTGAGGGTAACACCATCATACAGTATTCTTTAACAAGCCAATTCTCTGACTTGCAGCTTCTTTATTATTTGGTTGAATACATTGACAACTCTTTAAAATTGTCAATAAATTTTATTTAAATATTTAAACTACGATTCGCGAACACATGATAAAATGTATCTATTAGATATTTTCAACTCAAATTTTTGTGTGTGTGCTCGGAGGCCTGTGTAAATAAGTTAACTACTTAAAATATATTACATCCTTTAATTATATGCATTAGCCTTAATAATCCGCCAAAACTTCGGGTGTGATTCCAATTATGCTTGAAATGTACAATTTAAGAAAGGTAACATATTTTATGGGTTGCTTTGTTAACATAATGGACGCTTGAGAACACACAAAGCTAATTTTAAAATTTGAAATGAAAGTGTCTAATAAGAACACTTTACAATATATTTAGATGTTCAATTGAAACAGATCATAATTCGAGTATCTAAATAAAATTTAAGTTTAAAGTTCTACGGATGTATTTTTCCTTGTTATTTTAACAAGTCTATTCTTTCCTTTTGGTTGAGTTTGTACTATGCAGTACCAGAGTCGAATGATTCTTTGACTTCAACCCCTAAGTCAAAGTGTTTAGATTGAACGGATCGAACAGAGGTCATGATCAATATTTCATTTTCTACGTTCACCTAATCTAATGTAGAAATTTCGTTATTAGATTAATATATTTGCATACTATGGAATGGGTAAAATAAAGGTCGTTAGTCGTGAGTTTAGAAATTTACTCTTTGATTAGATTATGTCCAGACTTAATAGTCCAGTAAGTCTTGTAGGTCCTTACTATGTCCAGGGTCATTTATTACGTCAAGAGTCATGTTTTAAATCGGAGGCATCTTCTGGCGGCTGAAAAAATGTATTAGGAAAATTTTATAACATATAACACACACACACATATTGATCCATCTTAATTTTAGTATTTGAGACTTTGAATAAGTCAATATAAACATTTGGAACTTGCTCGAGGGGTTTGGGATGGGTCAGAGGGGCTCAGGCAGTTGAAACCAAAAAATACAAAATGGATTTGTAGATTTTATTTTTCTGGTGCGGTATGAGCCTTCACGATCACATGGGCTAGAGTCGTGACTGCATGAGGAAACCAACTTATACATCGCAGTCGCTTGAGCTGTTGTCGCGATCGCTGGGCACTTCGTTGGATTTCTCTTCACGATCGCGAGTATCACGTCGCAGTCATGAGAAGGAGCACTTGACAATATAAATTGGATAGATTTTGAAAAATGAGGTTATTTTATCATTATTTAAGGATTGGGAGCTCTGTATAGTGCGATTCAAAGGAAAATATTCACCAAGTTTGTTTTAGTGATTTTAACTTGGATTTGAATAAGTATTACAATTACCAATTGAATTTAATGCTTAGTTTATGAATTTCTGAGTAGAAATTAAAATTTTTGCCTTAGGTTTAAGAAAATAAAAAAAACTATAATTTGTGTATTTGATTCGAGATTTTGAATTTGAAATCTAATTTTAGATTTAGACTCGTAAATAATGACAACTCGAAAATGTAATGAATTTTGAATTTTGACTTTAGGGATTGAATTTGACTCTTTGGTTGATTTTGACATAGTCTAAATGTCATGACCCAAATACTAATGCGTATTAGCTTCTAGCCTATAGTTAGATGAAGCGATCTTAAAGCAAACACGATACAACAACAGCTGACCAGCGGCTATGCGCCACTAATATAACGTCGTACAAGTAATATAGGGGTTAAATTCAAAAAAAATGTATCAGATCCTATAGGGACTTGTCGATTAACTATTTATTAGATTGCTAATTTCATTATCTATTCAAGCTATCAATTAGAGATATATTTGTAGATTTTAACTAAACTTAAAATTAAAAGATACTAACTAATAATCAATCAACCATTCTAAGAGTTGATTCTTACGAAATCAATAGTAGATCGGTCTAGGGCATGAATTGTTTTACAATCATGTTGAGTAATTTCTTGAAGCCCGAAGCCTACAATTTTTTACCGGGTTACTAATTACTGAGATTAATATTCATTCTTGGAAACTGTAAAGTCAAAGAGACTACTTGGCCATTCTAACGCCTATATTCCTATGGTGTGAGTCGATAGTAAAGTGCATGAAAAATTATATGTATCCTTCAGAACGGCTAACGAGATACATTCCTATCCATATTAGGAATCACCCCCTTCCCAATAGAGTTTTATGATAATCCTACTTTTCTTATTAAACTCGCAAATTTCCTCTTTCGATTTTTAATTTCTGAGCCACAAATAGTATTTGATAATTGTTTAAGAAAATCAAATAAATAAAATCAAAGAAAACGAAATAATCACAAAGCTAGTAGCACAGCGATAAATATCTTAATAAGTCAATTCGAGTTCGCACATCCCAACACTCATGTAACTACCCTACAATCTAGCTTGAAGTTTAACTCCACATAGACATGGAGATTAACTCAGACATAGCTCCATTCTTTTTTTTTTAGGGGCAGAAGCGTGTCAAACCAAAATATCCAACAAGCATTAGCTTTCCTGAAAAGAAGGTGATCTAGCACCTTCCGGTGCGACTACCTTGTTACTTTACTAAGAGTGAAAAAGTGTTTTCATTGTTGTGGAATAAGAAGCTTTTCGTGAATTATAATAATTCATTTAAAGAAAAAATGTAAAATAAATACAAGGGAAGAAAAGATTAAATCAATTTTTGGCCTCCATAGAGCCCCTAGCTCTTAATTTATATAAGTCACAAATTCTCTTTCAAAATATTTTTAATAACTATTTACAAATGTAAAAACAACTTCATACGGAATAAAATGAGTCTAAAATAAATTAGAAATTCATTTGGATCCGAATTTGTCTTGCTGCGACGTGGTAATGCAATATTGCAGAATGTAATGTGCCGCGTTCTTTGCTTCACTTTCTTCTTTACACTGAAATTTATTTGCAGAAACCATTATATGTTCCTTTTTATTTTGTCCCTTTTTTTTTTTTCGTTTTTACTCCAGATTTCTTTATTATTTCATGCTTTATCCTATAAAATAAAATATAATAGTTAACACAAAAATAATATAATTAATACTCAAGACTTCATTAAAAATACTAAAATGAGACAAATAATAATAATTAAAATATGCTCATATTTTGACCTCCTGTCAATAACATAATATGAAAAAGTACACAAAATAATATGAAGAAAGTACTGCCAAGTCAGTACAATGTGGAACTATCTACTACAACCCCCTAAAAACTATTGTCTCGGATCATGAGCCACTAAGAATGTAAAAAACAAATCTAGAAGACTATTACAGATTTGTTTAAATTAACATGAGTAAATGATTCTAGGCTACTATAATCTTTTGACAACTAACACTAGAACATCGATCTCCAAGGCGCTCTCTCGAACTCTGCAATAACTCAACATACCTGACAGGGATGTAGCAAGTGTAATATTAGTACAATCAATTCGTATTAGTGACCGTCCCCAACAAAATGAATTTATGGCGAGACTTTACCAAAAATACTCACTATCAACATGTGCAAATATATCTCTAAAAATAATAACAATGAAGTACTAGAACAACGTAAATAGGTATACACAATCAAAACATAAATACAACATAAATAGAGCATGTGATGTAATTCACACTACCTCCCTATCCAAGGTACGGACATGTATGGAATACCAAATCAGTACATATAAAATGATATTGACAACTCAAAATTTCTAGAGAATGTACTTGAACGTGAGTAAAAATGCTCTATGCATGATGCAGACTCATAGCTTACATAATCAGTGCACCAAGCATAACTATGTTGCACATTGCCCTGTATACTGGGGGTTGCTCAAGTTTTTAGCGACTCTAGAATATTGTATTCATATACACGCCCTTTTTCAGACAACTCACGTATCATAATTGTCATGTATAACACCATGCCGTAAGATTATGTGAGATGATAACTCACATGCCATAACATAATCAGCATAGACAATTCACACGTCATGACCAGAGTACTATGCTCTATATAACTAGAGACCCAGTCATGGTCCTGAACATATTGGAATTAAACCACATTAAAAATATGATGAAAATATGTACCATGCATGAATAAGAAGTTAAATATGTAATCAAACATATACATGGATCACTTATATTATACTAGTATGAATCATGATGTATATCTCAGTTTATTGGCATGGTGGGATGTTAACGGTAGTCATATCACATAAACAAATGATAAAACACGTACTTAAACAACACTTCATATCCCGTAAAATATTATAACTCATGTGTCTGCATATACGCTCGTAACCATGCATATATGTACCCCCAATATATATAATATATGCCAAAAAATTCAATTTGGAAAAATTTCCTCATTAAGGCAAAATCCATAACATCACTCGATCCAAGTGAAAATTTTGTCTTCTCAATAGCTTTATCAATCTGAAATCTATCAAACTACACTAATATATTCAAAGATTGCTTTATGAGGTTAATCAAATTCATTGATATCCATATTGCAATATCAAACTCATTCGAAGTCAAAATAAATTAAAAAGTCAAACTCAAGCCTCGTGGTCAAATTCAAACTTGATTATATTTTACATTACCCATAATCTCATGAGTTCAAAACTATATTCAAATCTCAGTTCCGACATCAAATCGACATTTTTCACTTTCTTAAACCTATAACAAAAATTTTTAATTTTACACTTAAAATCTCACGATTTAATCTTAAAAATCAAGTGGGTAATCATGTTGTCGATCAATAACACTGATAAAATCTTACACAGAGTGTTGGTAGATGAAAACCTCTCTCAAAATTGAGATATCCCAAGCTCCAACACTTTAATAAGAGCGAAATAACACAAAAATCTCGATTATGCTCAACATGTATTTGAAATATACCTTAAATACAATTGTGTTTCCATAGCAAGATAGGAATGGTCGGACGGACTAACGCAAGCGTGGATCACCCGGATTGTCAAAAAGCGGCGATAAGCTTAACTCGGCTGGTCCTCCTTGCATGTGAATGCGCTCCTCCCTGTCGGCTGCCTTGTGCGCATTTACGCACCTTCAAATGATGGAGGTACTTCAGTGTGATGAATTCACATTGTAAAAAACAAAAAATGTCACACGATCCAGATCTTGTTTGCTTCGAATCTCATCCAACCCCTTGAGTGCCCATCAAAACCACCCAAACAAGTTCTAAATGCTCAATACCTTTAGTACAAAGTTTTCAAAAAATGAAATTGAGCATGTTTAAACCAAAATTAAAGGGCTGGATTGTTACACCAAAATTACAATGTGGATATCATTAGATAGGATATTCTCTTGAATAGAAAGAGATTATGTGATCAATTTGGAGAGTAGAAAAAGTGGTTCTAAAGTTTAGCTGAATGAGGTAGGATTAAGTCTTTTTACCTCAATGGAGAAATTTTCCCTAATTGAATGTATTTTACATACTATAGATGTATGGGGTTCTCTATATGTGATATGAACGTCGGTGATATCCTTTGCATAGTTCTCATGTTCTATACGCTATACTCTTTAAGGGTTTGTTCTTTGTATATTCTTAAATTTCGGGATCCAAAATCCTACTATGTTGCAATGAAACCTATCATTTTCCGTAGAAGAACCTCATTCATTATTAAATTATTTTAAACGTGTAAAAATTAGAAATATACGAGAAAATAAAGTAAAATAACAATAAATATGAAATTTGAGTCACAAAACCAAAATGTAAATAGAAATAAGTACAACCCCAGAGCTGGTAATACATGCAAGTGATTGATAAAAAATACATGACTAAATACTACCAAGATTGTTAGGGAAGAAAAGACAGTAAATATAAAACAGAGCTAGAATCCAATGCTACGAAGCTAAAGCGGCTCACCTGACTACATTAATTTGCCCAAGTTTGATGATGACTCAACCTCCTAGAACTTGGAACTGAACCTATAAACAAAGTTGCACCAAGAATAGAATAAGTACGAAAAAAAACGTGTACTTAAAAGCATCGTCGGCCCTTTCAAAAGTGATAGCAAAGGTTGGTCCTACCACCACTAATCTCCACACTTTGTCATATATAAACATATAATAAATCTATTAAGAAGACCAACAATCAGGAACAATTAAAATCAAAGTCAAATGAAATATCAGTAACTCGACCAATTAAAGTTAAATCACAACCTTTTAAGAATAACATACCGACTCATCGATCCTCTCAAGTAAGTAGGGAAGAAGCATAAGTCAATTTCAACATATTAGAATCAATATGTAATGTAATGTATGAGGATGAAATGAGAATGCAATGCATATCACGATGTATACTTTTTGTGTGTTTGGTAGATAGTCGAGATCCAAGGGGACTCATGGTACTACATCGAGAATAATTTTTCATTGGCATGCAACTCCGCACCCAGAAGCATTTCTATCGAATATGCTGACCCATGGTGTCCAAACATGTACATAAGTGCACATGGTCGTGCAAGTAATAAGTGATAAGGATACCGAGGTTGTCGAACCTGAGGAGTCATAGTTACTAAAGAATTAAAGAATGAAGCTATTGTTATTTAGTGACTAGTGGTTTGTGTTTTTGTGTAGGTTTTGTAACCTTTGAATTAGAACTAGTAAGAATTGTGATGTGTTGGGAATTTGTGACATCTCGTTGCTTTCATTTATAGCAATTTTGCATGTATTAGGAGCTAGATTAAGTGAAATCGGCCTCATTATGTTATGTTTCAAGAACCTAAGAAAAATGAAGAAAAAAAGAGTCAAAGTCAAAAATCATTCAAAGACGAAGTAAAAAAGACGAACCATCTTTAAACAGTTCCATGTTCAGCTTGTCCATCAAATTGCCACTTTTTTCAAAAAACCATTGAAGAGGGGCCAAGTGTCGGCCAGAGTAAAGAACATAAGTTATTCGAGAAGACAGTCAAAAAGTCGATTAAATGACAGATCCATGAAGAGATAGGAGCCAATTTTAATCGACAAAGTATGAGATAGATGAGTGCTTTCCAAAACCCCGATTCGCCAATCAAGGGCCGAAGGCACTTGAGCAAGCGAGGATTTTGTCGAAGGAAAAAAGGACGATTCATCCCTACTGCACGGGACCCTCAGGTTTAATTATCTTGGAAATTTGTGAGACCTAGTATAAATTGATTTTCTTATTTTTTTTCAAAAGAAGCTGAATAGAATGATATAAACTTTACTTTTCAGCCATAGTAGAATAGATCTTACATTTAGATTGTAACTTTAAAGATTCAATTTCATTCATTCAAGTTTTCTCGCAATTTGTAATTTCTTTGGTGAGGATGTCCAATTATTTTTCTTTCTACTCTTCTTCTTACTATGGGTAGCTAAACTCGGATCTAGGATTATGAACCTAATGATCCAAATTTGGTAAAATTGATTGTGGGATTAAGAATATTTAATTGATTTTTGCTTTTTGTAGTGTACGATTGATGATGAAAGTCACTCAATCTCACCCAATTACCTTTTTAAATCAAATATGAGATCTAGCTCTTTTATTGTATGAAAAAGAAAACGGTACAAACTGTCCAAAAAATAAAGAAAAAAAATTATAAATTTAAACCTCGTTTTGGTCCACTAAAATGGCTTGCTACTCTGGTGAGCGACTAGTTTCGATATGATATCTTAGACCATGCCTTAGCCTAAGGAGTGGGGTTTTCTAATTGTCACAACCAGAGCATAGACCTGGCTCCTTACGGGATCTAGAACCATGAATGGCTCCAAGTTAACCCATGATACATGCATAACATAAGCATAAGCATACACTAGAAACAATCACAAGATATGGCATAAGTGAAAGTTTGAGAGATATCATAGATGTTCAAATTTAAGGACAACAAGTCAAAGCTTGCTGAATATCTATACATCATAGTCACAAAAAATCCTCTAAACATAAGATGAGATGAAGGAACAAACCACCAGGCTAGCTACACTAATTATGTAATTATTATTA
This sequence comes from Datura stramonium, assembly GCA_018107945.1. Lineage (NCBI taxonomy): Eukaryota > Viridiplantae > Streptophyta > Magnoliopsida > Solanales > Solanaceae > Datura > Datura stramonium. Next base: position 64,395 of record JACEIK010005600.1, read on the forward strand.
AAGAGACATAAACCAAGCCAAGTCCACAAATGATGAGCTTACAAAGCTAGGTTGAACTTGGGCAAAATTTGAATCTAGCGGCGAGGCTAAGACTAAACACACCGAACCTATATCATGAACGATATAGCACAGGAAGTATGCAATCATCACTTTAAATATCACGAGTAAGGAGATAAATGCAGAAATATAAGAATAAGGAATGACATGCTAAAAATTATGATGTGAATGATGGTAAACAAGTTGTTCATCATAATCTGAAGTATAGTTGATGTTGGTGTTACACACTTATTTATGTCTTTATCATACTTACAACTATATTTTGAGAAAAATTAATATGTGATTTCCTTGGTTTTATATGATATTTATAAAAAAGAGCTAACACACATGATTAGATGTTTGCAGGATGAAAAGTGATGGATTTTGACTTAAAATGCAAGTGTTTCTAAACAGGCTGAAAAGAATATTTTATAAACCAACGAGAGAGGTTGGCATCACGCGGGCATGGCAGTGCGTGAGCCCACGTCACGCAGCCTGCACCGCGGCCGGCTCGCCTCGCGCGGCGGGGTGTCATCCCGAGGCCAACTTTTTGCAAATATATATCCAGTCAAAGAAGTAGAGACTGGCCCAGTCCTACCATATAAATACCCTAGGACATTCTATTAACACCGTGAATTCTTGGCGTAGGTATATTAGCATGTTGGTTAAAAGTTATTGAATGCCATACATGCTAGAAAAGACAGGGAAGGCAGGACAAGCGCCAAGTCGGCGCGTCGCAAGGCAAATGCGGCTTATATAAATCTCATTCGACGAATCAGAGCTTATAAATCATTCGACGCGAATGCGACTTAAAGGTCCGAAATAAAGGGTCTCCCACTTTGGTTTTAGTCATTTTACCCTCTAAAATTTCCCGAGAACGAACGAAAACAAAGGGCACGAGAGGGTTAGTGAGATTTCCTTCGTTTTACGCCGTCAAACGCGGTCCAAACTCAAATTAACTCCGAGATACTAAAGTATAAAGCACATAAAGAGCATTCCTACGAGTTTAGTTTCACAAAATTCGACGACGAACCATCGTGCTCTCGAGCTAAGGTAAGTGGAATTGCTCCAAATTAGTGTCAATATACTCCTAGAACTAAAGTAAGCATTTCTCCCTTACGGACTTCTAAGAAATAGAGAGTTTCGACCGTATTTCGATAAGTCAAAGTTTGGAGTTATATATATATTAAAAGTGATATTTTCTTTGAATATTAATGTATTGGCTCTAATTTGATATATATATGGATGCGGTTAGGAAATAGAAATACTTGACCAAGCTACGCGGATTAGTTGGGAAATCGAAGTGAAGGTATGTAAAGCTAGTCCCTTGGCAAGTTGTAGTAATCGATTATAACAGATAACGTGAACTATAGAAGAAAGAATTCGAAGTCGAGAGGTGAGTCGATTATGAATCTAGCAAGAATGTTTTATAATATCATGTTATATTCGAATAAAAGTTAGTAAAGCAATATCGGGCAGTCGGATAATATCTCGGATCTGACATAGCTCGAGTATGAGAATCGGTTTAATGCGAAAAAGAGTTCGGGGAATAAGAAATCGGAATACAAATAGTATTTTCGGATCAAACATGCTTGCTTATATGTGATTATTGTTTGTTGAGACTGTTTGTGCTATGAGGCAACCCTTAGAGCTTCCTTGCCGCCCAGGGTTAACCATTGTGTCGGCTACCGCCGCGAGAGGATGAGAATACGTCACTCCATGGAGTGGCATGCCATCCCTTGATAGGACAAAGATGGGATACATCATTCCCCATGCTCAGTGATCAATATAGCATTATAGCTTGCATCGACGCTTGCGCCCGAGGCGGATTACGAGATACGAGATCTGATTATAGTTTCTGATTCACAGAGTCCTCCGTACTCGGATCTGATTATAGGCCAGGGCCCCGGAGTGGCTGCATACCAGGCGGTAAAGGTTCTCGTAGTTAGTAGGCGAGTGGAGTGATTTACTTTTGGATGGTTTTGACCAGGGTAAGGGAGTATATAGGTGTGTGTTGGTTGGCACCTTGGGCTTATGGGGGCTGGTATAGGTCCTTGTATGTTATATATATTGTATATACATGATATCTATTAGCTGATAGAGCGACGGAGGTCGCTATGACGAAAGGTATGCTTCTACCTTACCTTGATGCAGTTAAGCTTATTTTAGATTCGGATCCAGGCAGAGTTTGAATACTTTCTTCCATTCGGAAATTACTAGTATTGTTATTTATATTGGTTGTGTTCGGTTGCTTTAAATACTCGATTACCCGTGTGCGGCCGTTAAGTGACTGCATTACTTACTGCAGTGCGCATAGACCAGGAGCCCATCCTCGTGATCACAATAGCAGTAAAGTCGTCGCTCTATCGTGGGAGCTTGATATTCGAGGTTTTATATCATTTTTCTTTTGTTGTATAGTACGGTAGGGCCGGAACCATCTTATCGTATTCGTAGAGGCTTGCGATGCAGTGTATATTCACTGTGGTTAGTTGTGCAGGTCGTGTGAGGTCGTGCGGGGCCTTAGTTGATTGTAGTGGTGACCTTATCGGTCACGTAACGGTTTAGCTCATGCTTACTTGATTCGAAGTAACTAGACGGCATGGTGACCTTGTCGACGCATAGGTTCCCTTATGTTTATGTGGTTCTTGTTGATTGATGTTATAGTACAAGTGGCTATAGGCCTAGGCGGCCATTTGTATTCTGAGCGTATATAACTTAGGATTGATTTCGTGAATCGGAGTTACGGCCCGGCCCGAGGCACTAGAAGTGCTTCGGCTTAGCGGTCCGTGATTCGGGCCACAGTAGGGCACGGTGCGATGATACCCCCCAAGGCGGGCGTGACAAGCGTGGTATCAGCGAGGTCGTGTCTAGGGAGTGCAGCGGGTGCTAAGTAGAGTCTTATCTATGGATGTGTTGTGCACCACATACTATAGGTAGAGAATTTATGAGCATAATAGGATGGTTTTCTTTCTTCATATTCGATCATTCTTTGTAAGGCTTGATGCAGTATGAATTCGAGTTCTTAAAACTTATCATATTCTTTGTCTGAGATAAAAATGGCGGACGGTGACACCTGCCCGCAGGTAGAAGGTTGGATACCGCGGCGGGAGAAGGCACCCGGCGGGATGCCTCGGCTTACGTTCGGGAGCTCGGCCGTCGAGGGCGATATAAAGAGTATCGTCACGGCCTTCCCAGCGAGTCCCCATCTCACCAGGATCCATTCGGAGCGACACGCCTCCCGATAGCTCACATTGCCACCACCATCAGAGCTAGGAAGTTCGCGGTGCGGTTGTAATGTTTCACAAATGATAGCCACTCACCGCCGATCGGTGCCACATGCTTGTGAGCCATCGGGTGGATGCGGGAGACCGAGGTCGAGGAATTTTTGGCATTGGGTCCCCCACGGTTCTGGGGCGGATCGGGCGGAGGACCCCCCGAATTTCCCTAGATCGGATGTAGAGAATCCTTCGGGTCATGCATGTGAGCACTGAATCGGTTGAGATGGACGTGTGCAGTTTGCGAGACATAGGCTGTGTTATGGTACGAGGCGGAAAGGTCTCGAGGAGATGTTGCCCCTCAGGCTGGTCCGGCTTCTCGGGAGGCCTTCTGGACCGTTATTTACCACGGGAAGTCGCCGAGCTGGATGGATCGGTTCTTGCACTTGGTGCGGGCGAAAATTAATGCGAGAATATGCCTTACGGTTTGACTCCTTAGCCCGCTATGCTCAGCTTTTGTGGACACCCTGCCATCTAGAGTCCACCGGTTTTATTATGGAGTCGAACCCCGAGAATACATTGAGGCATGCATGACGGCTACATTACACCGAAGATATGGACATTGCACAGTACAGGCCTTTACCCAGACTGTGAGGGCCTTGAAGCGGCAACATGACGGTAGGCAGACAAATCAGGAGCAGCGCCACGGGGATGGAGTCGAGATGAAATAGAGGAGGTTCGAGAGAGGGCGAGGCCTAGGTTGTCGGATAGACCCCTAGACCCCCACTCACCACAACGGCAACGGGGGTAGATTTATTCGTTGAGGACGGTCGAGTACGGTGGCGGTTCTCGAGCGGTGGACTCGCGCGCGAGAGGAGGGTAAGGCGGAAGCCGGACACCCCACCTTCCTATTTGCAGCTGACTTCACATTGGAGCTTGTAGATATGACTCCTCGGGATGTTATATATGCGGGGAAGGAGAACATAGGATGAAGATTGTCAGAGCCGGGGCAAAGGTAGTAGAGATAGCTAGGACGGGGGGATGCAGCGGGCCGGCTCCTGGCCTCGGCGGGCGTAGGCCCTCCGGGTTCGGCCCGGTAGGGTAGGGTAGATCGGGAGCCTCTGGCTCGGGTGCGGGCTCAAGTCGTACCTATGCATTACAGGGGAGACGGGGTCGGGCGTCTCCGAATGTGATAGCAGTATGATGACTATTTGCCATGCCTTACCTTATGTGCGATTGATCCGGGGGTCCACTTTGTCTATGTTACCCATTTAGCAACAAATTTTAGTGTTGCACGGGTGTTACATCGGCCCTTCTCGGTATCACACCTGTCGGTGACTCTATTATAGCTAGCGAAATTTATCGGGTGTACGGTAGGGTTGCGTCGTCGGACTCTGATAGATCTGAGTAGAACTAGAGATGATTGATTTTGATGCCATTATGGGTATGGATTGGTTGGTCTTGCGTCTTATGCCAACATAGAATATTGGGCCAAAGGCAGTCCCGATTTCACTTTCCGGGGAGAGGTGTGAGAGTGGAAAGCGGCCACGGCTACGCCAAAAGGTGGAACATTTCCACTACCTTCGGCGGAAGTTGATAGGTAAGGGATGTATTACCACCTAGTCGGGGTTTAGGATGTTCGGGTAGAGTCTCCGTCTCCGGTCTGTTCGGTGGTGAATAGATTCCTGATGTATTTCCGGGCGAGCTACGAGTATTACCCCGAAAGGAAATAGATTTTGCAATCGACTTGCTACCGAGGCACTCGGCCCATATCAAGTCCCTCCCAGTATCGTATGGCTCTGCGGAACTCGGAGAATTAACGTGCGGTTGAAGGATACGGTAGATAAGGGCTTTATCCCGGGCCGAGTACTTTGCAGGTGGGTGCACCGGTTTATTGTGAGAAAGAAGGATGGCTCGCTCGCATGTGTATATCAGACTCACGGAAGAATTTGAATAAGGTCACGATCCAGAATAAATCCGCTTCCTAGAATAGATGATTTGTTTGATCGATTACGAAGTCGAGATATTTCTCCAAAATTGACTTACGGTCGAGATATCATCAGGTACGAGTTCGTGAAAGAGACATTCCCAAAACAACCTTCCGGACCCAATATGGACACCCTTTTGAATTCCTAGTTATGTCCTTTGGGTTGACGAATGCCCAACCCAATATTTATGGACACGATGAGCAGTACCTTCGAGACCATACACGGAACTGTTCGTGATAGTATTTATCGATGATATTCTAGTGTATTCTCGCTCAAGGGAAGACCACCCGGGCTCATTTACGGAGTGTTCAGATTCTTAGGGGCGCGAGTTATATGCTAAGTTCTCCAAATGTGAATTACATTTGAACTCAAGAGCCTTCTTGGGGCATATTGTGTCGGATCTTGGTATACGGAGTTGACACGCGAAAATAGAAAGCGATCGATAAAAGGCCTAGACCTACCACTCAAACCGAAGTCCGCAGTTTCCTGAGATTAGCTGGGTATTATAGAAGATTTGTTGAGGATTCTCCACTATAGCGGCACCTCGACTAGACGCGCGAAGCTTGATGGGATTTCGAGTGGAAAGAGGCATGTGAAGCGAGTTTCCAGAATTAAAGGCAGATTAACCTCGCTCCGGTGTTAGCATTACGGAAGATACAGAAGGTTATTCGGTTAATGTGGCCTCGGGGTATTGGGTTGGGTTATGTGTGTTGATGCGGGATGGTAATGTGATTGCGTATGCTTCCGGGCAGTGAGGAAACACGAAAAATTACCCTACCCACGACTGGAGTTAGCACTGTGTGATCCACGCCTTAAAGATATGGAGACATTACTTGTATGGCGTCCATGTGGATATTCTCCTGAGATCATAAGAGCCTCGGTATATCTTGGCAGAGGAGTTGAATTTGTGACGAGCGTCGGCTGGTTGGATTTATTGAGAAAGATTATGGCGTGGACATTACGTATCATCCAGGAAAAGCCAATGTAATGCTTGATTATACCATTTATTAAATCAATGGGAAGTTTGGCGTATTTAGGCTTAGAAGCGGCGGGAGTTGGTCGAGAGAGATACATCAATTAGCCAGCCTAGCTAGTTCGTGTAAGCGAAACGGAGGACAACGGGCGGTAATTCGAGAACACCGCTATATCGTCATTAGTTATTAGGAGTAAAAGAATGACAATATGAAGATTCTCACCTAGTCATTAGGACGGGGAGTCGTGAGGGAAAGCGCGATTTTCGGATGGCGGGGATGAAATCTTTGTGATGTAAGGGCGCCTCTTTGTGTTCGGGGTATTTCGGGGCTCAGCTAGCGATTATGAATGGTACATTACGCAGCTATTCTCTCCCCGAGCGCGACGATGTACCACGTGTGGGAATCTGCGGTAGCCGTATGAAAAAATAAGCTAAATTTGTAGCCCAATGTTCTAACTACCAACAAGTAAAGGTTGAAGACCAGAAGCCGGGCGCGGGTTAACTCGGGACATAGTTGTGCCTCTCGGAAATGGGGAAAGCGGAGTTAACATGGACTTTGTAGTAGGATTGCAGTACCGGACATAGATATGACTCCGTTTGGGTAATAGTTGTCGAGGCCCAGCGAATCGGCCCATTTCTGCCCGGTGAAAGCTACTTTTTCTGCCAAAGATTATGCCGAATTGTATATCGGAAATAGTTAGATTACACGGTGTTCCGGTATCATTATCTCTCGGCCCAGCCTGATTTACGGCTAGATTTTGACAGTTATTTTCGAAGTGCAGGAACGCGAGATTAATTTGAGCCGACATTCCACCCTCGGATAGATGGACGGGCTGAACGCACTATTCGGGCGCTCGAGGATACATGCTACCGGGCGTGTGTGCTAGATTTTGGAGGTAGGCGGGACGAGCATACGCCACTAATTGAGTTTGCTTATAATAATAGCTATCACTCGGCTATCCGGATGGTGCGCCCTTTGAGGCATTGTATGGGCGAAAATGCGGATCACCCAGTTGGCTAGTTTGGAAGTGGGAGAGTCGGTCTTCGATTGGGCCGGACATCATTCAACAGTCGGAGGAAGGTAAAGCATCGAGAACGCCCTCGGCTGGCAGGCGCCAAATCATATCTTTGATGTGCGGCGCAGAGACACAGGTGATGTGAATGGCGGTGTTTGAAGTATCTCAGATGAAAAGGGTGATGAGATTCGATATTAAAAGTGGCTCGGTCCGAAGTTCGTTGGGCCTTATCGGATTCGTCGAAGAATAGGCCAAGTGGCATATGAGTTGAACTTGCCTCAAGAATTAGAATCCCAGTTCCTCCGGTTTTTCATGTATGCATGCTAAGGAAGTGCATCGGAGACCCATCGGAAGCGATCCCAGGTCGGGATATCAGATTACGGAAGAGCGAAACATGAAAAGAGGTTCGTAAGCCTATCTTAGACCAGACAAATTCGTAGATTGAGAACCAAAGATATTGCGTACATCACGGTATTATGGCGTAACGAGGCAGAGAGAGGAGATGACTTAGGAAACGAGGAAGATATGATCGGATATCCTCAAGCTGTTCAGACATTAGCTAAAGGTACGTTAGTACTGTTGTCTTATGAATTGCCTTATATTATGTAAATAAATGAAATAGATGGCTTATGTAATGAATACTAGTGTTGTGTGGAGTACATGTATTGGACTTTTCTCACGTTTGATTTTGAGATAGTCATATTACAAGGAGACTGCGCCAAAATTTTCTAAACTAAGTCAAATAAGTTGAAATTTTTGCAAGTAGAAGTTTACATTCGAGGATGAATGTTCTTGAAGGGGGAGGATGTTACATCAGGTAAATTCTGTGCATGTAGTGGCCTACTCGCGTGTTGGTTAAGAGTTTTAGAATGCCATACATGCTAGAAAAGGCTAGGGGAAACGACAAGCGCCCAAGTCGGCGCGTCGCAAGGCAAATCGACTTATAAATCGCATTCGACGAATGCGACTTATAATCGCATTCAACGAATGCGACTTTAAGGTCCCAAGAATAAAGGGTCTCCCACTTTGGTTTTTAATCATTTACTCCCTATAAAATTTCTAGAAACGAACAGAAAACAGAGGGCACGAGAGGGTTAGTGATATTTCCTTGGTTACGCGAGTCAAACGCGGTCCAAACTCAAATTGTTTCGAATCTTTTGAAGTATAAAAAGGCTGCAAAGAGCATTCCTACGGGTTTAGTTTCGCAAAATTGATGGGAGGAAGCAGTCGTGCTGCGAGCTAAGGTAAGTGGAATTGCTCCAAATTAGTGTCGATATACTCCTAGCCTAAAGTAGCATTTCTCCCTTACCGGACTTCGAGAAATAGCGAGTTTTAGAGCCGTATTTCAATAAGTCAATGTTGGGTTATATATATATTAAAAGTGATATTTACTTTCGGAGAATATTAATGTATTTAGTCTAATTGATATATATATGGATGCGAGTTGGGAGAAATAGCGGAAATCTTGTAGAGCTACGCCGGTTAGTTGGGAAATCGAAGAGAAAGGTATGTAAAGCTAGTCACTTCGGCAAGTTAGTAATCCCGATTATAGCAAATAGCGTGAACTATAGAAGAAAGAATTCGAATCGAGTGAGTCAGTGAATCTAGCAAAGAATGTTTTAATATCATGTTATATTAAGAATAAAAGTTAGTAAACCAATATCATACGATCGAGATAATATCTCGAGATACAATATAGCTCGGTATGAAATTAGTTTAATGCGAAAGAGTTCGAGAATAAAAATCGGAATGCGAGATAGTATTTTCGGATCAAACATACTTGCTATATGTGATTATTGTTTGTTGAGACACATTTGTGCTATGAGGGCACCCTTAGGCTTCATAGCCCGGGTTAATAGTTGTGTGACTAGCGCGAGAGGATGAGAATACATCACTCTATGGAGTGGCATACGTCATGATAGGAAGAAGATGGGATATAGCATTTCCCCATATCAGGCGTCGGCATAGCATTATAGCTTACTGTCGGCGCTTGCGCCGGAGGCGATTCTGAATACGAATCTGATTACGGTTTACGATTCACAGAGTCCTCCCGGACTCAGTCTGATTATAGTCGGGGACGGGAGAGCCCAAGGCTGCATTTGGGGCGGTAAAGGTGCTCATAGTTACTAGGCGAGTGGAGTGACTTATTTGTTTGGATGGTTTTGACCGGGCTAGGGTATATTTGATTGTGTGTGATTGGCACCTTAAACTTATGAAATTTGGTATAGGTCCTTACATTATGTTATATATATGTATATACATGATATCTATTAGGCGATGGCGACGAGGTCACTATGGCAGCTTGGGTATGCTTCTACCTTACCTTGATGCAGATAAGCTTATTTTAGATTCACTTGATCCAGACGATTTGAATACTTTGTGCCATTAAGAATTACTAGTATTGTTGTTTATATTCCAGTTGTGTTCGGTTGCTTTACATACTCGGTACCGATGGTACTTACGCCGTTGAAGGCGGCTTTGCATTACTGCACACGGTACACATAAACGAGGCCCCGTCCTGCGTGATCCTAGCAGTAGCGAGAGTCATCGGCTCCTGTCATCGGAGCTTGATATTCGAGGTTTTATATAATTTTTCTTTTGTTGTATATTATGGGTAGGTCGAGCCCTTTCCCGGAGCCATCTTAAGTATTTAAGTAGAGGCTTGCGGTACAGTATATATTTCCCCCATGGTTAGTTGTCTTGCAGGTCGTGTGAGGTCGTGCGTATGTTTAGCTTGTTTATGACGGTCGTGCGGGCCTTATTCGGTGGTAGTGGTGACCTTGTCGGTCACGCCAACGGTTTAGCTCTGCTTATTTGATTAGTGCTAAGACGGCATGGTGGCCTTGTCGGCCGCATAGGTTCCCTTATGTTTATGTGGTTGTTGTTGATATTTATAATGCAATTGGCTATAGGCCTATGGCCGGACGAGGGGTTGTATTTGCGGCTATAGCCGTAATTTCATGAATCAAAGTTAGAGCCTGACCCCGAGCTGATGAAGTGCATATAGCCCGTAGATTTCATGAATCAAAGTTAGAGCCAGCCAGGCAGTAGAAGTGCTTAGCCTTAGCAGTCCAGCAGTTCAGGTCCTAGTAGGACAACAGGTGCCAGTGATACCCCCCAAGGCGGGACATGACATCTATATTAGGCATTCACCCATAAAACGCTTAGTTCGCATATCATTCCAAGTTGTAAGCTACTATCTATATACTTCTATTTCCATTTACTTTTATGTTTTTTAAATTATCAGCTTGGATCGAGAAGAGTGCTCGGCCTTGGTTGAAACCATTATAAGTGTCAATGGACCGATTTCACTAGCAGATCCCTCCCTATACGAGATGTGCTCGTTGAAATATTTCCCTTGACAGCGCAGTTAGGTCTTAGAGAAGCAACTGATTTACCACTCCGTGGATAAGTAGCCAACTTCCTATAAAATGCATTATTTCATATCATTGTTGGGAGAAAAATATCAAGTTCTTGTGGTTCTATTTAGCTTTCAAGATTTATCAAACAATTTCATATTATTGTAAGTATTCATCATGACTTCTTATAAATATTATGTGATTGTTTCTTCAAATATGAGTGGCTAATTTCTTTAGCTAGATTTGTGGAAACCATGATGGATTAACGGAAGTAGATAAAATAAAATAGTGCTTCTTGAATGGATAATTGATTGGATTGTTATTGTCATCGTTTTAATTAGTTTTAGCGGTTGCAAACGTTGAAATGTACATGTATCATCAACTTGCTCGATCAAAGAAGTTTAAGTTAGTAAAAGAGAATAACAATGAAAATTTGAGGCTACCATCCCTCATATATTTAAACTTGAGATCTAACCGAGGATAGTTAATTCAATACATATGATGAGGGAAAAATATGAACACATAAAGTCCGAGTGAATTTAGAGTGAAATTCATCTATGTAGGTCGAGAGACGTTACATGAACTTAATCGTTAGTCTTACACAAAATTAAGCATGATATATCACTAATAAAATATGCCTACTACGTTATAAAATTATGGGGAACATAGTCCTAGTTTATTCTCATAAATTTGATAATGAGAAACTCTTTGTTTAAAAATACTATTTTATTTTATTGTAAACCCCCCTTATGAAATATTGACTACTGGATGATTTATTCACTATTAACATATTATTTTAACCTATTCCTTATGGGATTGATCCCAACCTAGTTGGGTTACTATATTTGAAGGCGATCGCTTTATACTTTATTGCGAGGTATAATTTGGGCATGATCAAATTTGACATCGTTGCCGAGGAATACAGTTTAGAAATAGTTAATTGGTGTTAAATTCTCTTTGTAGTATTTATCTCTTACTTGTATCACTTTGTTTTATTTTGTGTTTTTTGTTTTAGTTAGTTCTTATTCTTACTATGGCATCATGGAATGAAAAAGGGGTTTAGTAGTGGTAACTCATATCTTGATGACCCGTGTCTATATTTTAGAGGATCTCATTTTTGGCAAAATTGTAAATATGCTTCTAGAAGAGAGATGTGTGCACCTTCTCACTTCTATAGTGGGTATAATTTCATTTTATATGATGGTCAAGGTGGGCATTAGGGTGATTGTCCCAGTTATTTCTCTTATCGATCTAGTTGCTATAATAATTATTCTAGTTGTGGTTTTGAGTTTGATAGGAACGATGACATGGAATGTGCAGGACAAAGCACCATATATGAACATATGTAAGCCATGATCCAAGCTTCTTTAGAGCGGGAGTCTAACTTGGAGAAGGATGCCGACTCCTCACTGCCCATGGAGTTGTCTACTCCTCAAGAAGAAATGGTTGAAGAAGAGAGGTCATACTCAAAGAATGAGCCAAAATATCTTTATGACCATAATTAAAATTGTGGAATTGAAGAAGAGAAACAATTTGAAGAAAAAATATCTAGCTGTCAAAAAGAAGAAGTTGAGGAGATATTGAGAAACATTTTGGGGAAGAATGAATAATGGGGCCAAGTCCTGACTAACTGGTGGAAAGATGTGCAATATGATTATGAGAATGTTATCTAAAACATGAATTTTTCCATGGGAGGATTTTTACAAGAATTAAAAGTTTTCCATCAGTGTCACGACTTAAGTCTACACTTTGGATGCGACATGGTGCTTAGAGCCATAGGTGGCCCAAAGTTAACCCATGGCATGACATAACATTACTATGATCTAAATTTATAAATAAACTGAGCAGAAGCTGAATGAAATTATGGAACAACTATTTTCAAGTAGTGAAATAATCTGAGTTAAGTAAATGAATATGGAATCTGACATTTAAAACATAAAGCAGACACACTAACTGACTATATGTCTGAAAGCCTCTATTAACCGATGAATTGCTGAGACAAGTCACCAGCTAACTCTAAACATTTGAAACTAAAAATAAGACTAAGGACATATAACATAAAAATAACTAAAACCTTGGAATGATGAGGACTCACCAATTATTCGCTGATCAAGAACTAGATCGTGTCTAGCCGCGGGGCAGAGTTTGAGTACCAGAATCTATATCATAAAATGATAAAGCATAGAAAGTATGCGTCAGCACTTGGATTGTACTGAGTATGCGAGATATCAAATAAAATAGAAAAGTGCTGACAATAAATAAACTAGACTGATATGGAATACGATGACCATTCCTGCATCATAAGTACTAAAAGAGATTGAAAATCTGAGAAAAACACTGTAAGAATTGATAAAACTGAAAATGTAAGTTATAAACATATCTGAAATCTATAACACTAGACTGAAATATGGACTATGATTGTACTGTACCATGGGAGTGTCTGTTAACGGACATATAACCACGTGAGCTAGACGTGGAGTTCGTTGTTTACTCTCTATCGATAGGGCCCACCATACCTTGCTAGGATACAATGACTGTATTGTATGATCACTAAATATAAAACTCTTTCGGGTTAAATTCTACGGCGTTACATAGTTTTAAGAACCTGGGTGCCTGAACCCCGGCCCACTTGGTGCTAAGTATAACTCCCAATTGAAATCCTAAATATACCTAACTGAATTTATTAACTCAGAACTGAGGTCCTAGGGCTAAGTCAGAACTACTTATCTGGAAGTGTCCTGGGAGCCTAAAGGACTTAATAGCTGCAAATACTAATAATACTGATAGTACGGTAGTACTGGGAATACCAAAATGTTAATTATCCTGTAAGGCATAAGACATAAATCATGAATTTTTCGAAAGATCACGCTACTCAATGATATTGCTAAATCATAAAATGAAATATCATTTATGCCAAACATCAAGAATCTGATAGCACTTTTTTACCAGTTAAAAATAACATCTTATTTATAACATGATACTAGTCATGGAAGCTTAAAAACATTGAGAAGCTAGGGAGTTTCAACAACTCAAAAGAAACCCTAGGTCATGATTTCTAAAATTTTCAAGGCTCGAGTTACTGAAAAGCTTGGGACACAAGGGTGAAAGGAAACCCTTGTTGAAATCCCACATATGTAGAGAAGAAATCCCTTGAGAAGAAACTTGAATTTATACAATTGGAAAAAGCCCTAGTTCTTTCTTGAGGAAAAATCTTAGATTCTACTACGATGTTCTAACAGACTGACGGGAGAATGAGGGAGGAGAAATGTTTACCCCTCTAAATCCTTTGAAAAAATATTTCCAAAATGGCGTAGTTTAGGAACTAAAATAGTGGGATGTTATGAAAATTCCCCAGGAGAAAATGCCTGAAAACTGCCATCAGGATCTAATGGGTCATACAACGAGTTGTTAATTGTGACCACGTATCATTTGGACCAGTCATTGGTCCTGGTTCTAAAAGATCTTTTTTCAAGATTTCGACCAACAGACGGGAAAGACACCCTGTTAGATGGAATAATGGGTCATTGAATCCAATCATGGTCACTGGAAGAATTTTGAACAAACTCTAAACCTCTCACAATGGATGGACAGAACAACCTGTTAGATGGAGCAACGAGTTATTGTTTCCGCCCTTGTCACTGGAGGGAGTTTTAATACTTCTAGATTTCATCTAACGACTAGTTCAGACGAGTCGTTATTTTTTCTAATGACTCGTCATCTAGCTCATTTGTTCTGGGGAACATTTTGACAAGTTTATAGACATTGTCAGAATGAGCAAAGCAAAGAATTGTTACTTCAAATGACAATTCATCATACCGCTCATGGAACCAGAGGAAGATATCTGTAGTGGGCATGTAGCAATTGTCTTAACAGGTCGTTGTTCCTGACAACGACTCATCAGATGAGTCATTCCTTGGGAATTTTTTTGGTTTTCTCTTAGTTTTCATTTCAAGTATGGGGTTTGGTCTAAGAAACTTTTGGGGTGTTACAATATGTCCTCCTCAGGGAATTCTTGCTTGAAAGAAGGCTACGTAAGCTGGAAGAATAAGGAAAGAGCTGAAATCCAGGACTAAGAACTATAAACTGAATACTAAAGGATTGACTGACTCCGAACTGAGATAGATATACTATCTGAATTTATGCAACAAGGTGCACACTAAGACATGAATAGAGCTGATGAGCTTGAAGCTGAATAGAATACTAAGTAGGAATTTAGTACTTGATGTTGAAGCTAAGATAGAAGGGTAAAGATGAGGGTATCTATCCATCATATCTACTTCGGCTTCTCATGTAGCTCCCTCAACTAGTTGGTTCCTCCATAAAACTTTTACTGACCGACCTCCTTATTCCTCAACTTACGAACCTAACGGTCTAAAATATGAACTGGAACCTCTTTGTAAGAGAGACTATCATTTACACAAACACTCTCTAAAGGCAAAATTGAAGTCAAAATCACTGATACATTTCTTCAACAAAGACACATGAAAGACTCGGTGTACCGATGCTAACTCCACAGAAAAATGCAACTCATAGGCCACATTTCCAATGCATCTCAGGATTTTGTAAGGGCCAACATATCTAGGAATGAACTTTCCTTTCTTCTTGAACCTCATCACCTCTTTATTAGGTGAAATATTTAGATATACCCAATCATCTACAGAAAACTCCAGCCCCCTTCTCCTTACATCTGCATACAATTTCTGTTGGCTTTGATAAGCTAAACCTTCTGTATGGCCTCATGTACTGAATCAGGCCCTATTAGGGTAGATTCTCCAACCCCAAACCACCCTATAGGAGACCAATACCTCCTACTATATAATGCCTTGAAAATGGCCATCTGAATATAGGAGTGGTAGCTATTGTTGTATGCAAACTCGATGAGAGGTAGGTGATCATCCCAACTGCCCTTGAAATCGATCATGCAAACCCTCAACATATCCTCTAGAGTATGAATAGTCCATTCAGCCTAGCCATTTGTCTATGGGTAGAAAGCTGTGTTGAGCTTAACCTGAGTACCAAGTCCCTTTTGAAATAACTTTCAGAAATGTGAGATGAACTGAGTACCCCTATCTGAAATGATGGCCAAGGGGACTCTATGAAGTCTGACTAACTCCTAGATGTATAGTCTAGCATAATTCTCTGTTGAATCTGTGGTCTTAACTAGTAGGAAATATGTTGACTTAGTCATCCGATCTACAACCACCCAAATTGAGTCATGGTGTCGGCTCGTATGAGGTAGACCTGTAATAAAATCCATGTTTACTTCTTCCCACTTCCAAGTAGGAATTAATATCCTGAGTCATACCCCTGGGTCTCTAATGTTCAACCTTGACCTGTTGGCAGTTTGGACACTCAACAACTAATTCTGCAATGTCCTTCTTCATCCCATTCCACCAATAGACTTCCTATAGGTCACGGTACATCTTGGTGGAACCTGGGTAGATAGAGTACCTAGAGTTATGAGCTTCCGTCGGCGTCCGTTTCCTCAAGTTATCTACATTTGGAATACATAATCTGCCTTGGTAATGAAGCACACTATCTCCCCCTTTGGAGAATACTTCCACCTCCTTTTTTAGGACAGTTTCCTCAATTTATGTAGGATTGGGTCCTCATCTTTCTTTGACTTAACCTCCACAACAAAAGAGGACTCCACTCCATTTTATACTATGACTCCACCCTCTTCTGATTCTATCAAATGGACTCTTAACTGAGCTAGCATGTGAACATCTTTTGTTAGCTCCTTCTTATCATCCTCAACATGAGAAACACTTCCTATAGACAACTTGTTGAGGGAATCAGCCACTATATTGGCTTTGGCTGGTGATAGAACACTCATATCATAATCTTTCAATAATTCTAGCCATCTCCTCTCACGAAGATTCAAATCCTTCTGACTGAACACATACTGCAGGATTTTGTGGTCAGTGAACACATCTGCATGAACACCATAAAGGTAGTGCCGCCATGTCTTTAAGGCAAATACAACCACTGCTAACTCAAGATAATGAGTTGGGTAGTTCTTTTAGTGAATTTTGAGCTTTCTGGAGGCATATTCTTTCACTTTGCCATGCTGCATCAGAACACACCCAAGGCCAATTCTGGAGGCATCACAATAGATCACGAACCCATCTAAACCTTCTAGCAGAGTCAAAACTGGGGCTGTAGTGAGTTGAGTCTTCAACTCCTGAAAACTATTCTCATATGCATCAGATCACTAAAACTTCACCTTTTTTAAGTTAGTTTGGTCAAAGGAGAGGCAATGGAGAAGAACCCTTCTACGAACCGTTTGTAGTAATCGGCTAGGCCAAGAAACTCCTAATGTCTAATGGGGAAGTGGGTCTTAACCAGTCCTTGAATGCCTCTATCTTTTGAGGATCCACGTGAATACCCACACTATAGGCCATATGATCAAGGAATGCCACTGATTTTATCTAGAATTCACGCTTGCTAAAGTTAGCGAACAATTGGTGGTCCCCCGAGAGTCTATAAAACTATCCTCAAGTGGTCTACATATTCCTCCTCTGTTCTAGAGTAGACCAGAATATCGTCTATGAAGACCATAATGAACATATCTAGGTACGGCTTGAATACCCTATTTATCAAATCCATAAAAGTTGCAGGAGCATTTGATAGTCCAAAATACATAACTATGAATTTGTAGTGACCATATCGAGTTCTAAAGGCTGTTTTCAGTATGTCACATTCTCTAACCTTGTGTTGATGGTATCCTGACCTGAGATTTACCTTGGAAAAAAGTTAGCTCCCTGGAGTTGGTCGAACAACTCATTAATCTTATGTACAGGATCCCTATTCTTGACTATGGCCTTGTTCAGCTAATGGTAGTTGATGCAGATTCTGAGTGTACCATCTTTCTTTCGTATAAATAGGACTAAGGCACCCCATGGAGAGTTGCTGGGTCTGATGAAACCCTTATCTAGGAGATCTATCAACTGTTCTTTTAACTTTTTAAGCTTAGCTGGGGTTATTCGAAAAGGAGGAATTGAGATGGGTTGGGTATATGGGAGGAGATTTATGCCAAAGTCTATTTCTCGCTCGGGAGGGACCTCGAGAAGATCTTCGGGAAACACATCTGGGAACTCATTTACGACTGAGTTGGGGCTTCAGAACTAGAATCCTTGATCCTGACCAAGTGATAAATGTACCCCTTTGAAATCATTTTCCTAGCCTTAAGTTATGAGATAAATCGACCTTTTGGCACTGAAGTACTACCCTTCCACTCAAGGATTGGTTCATTAGGAAATTGGAATCTAACAACTCTGGTTCTGTGGTCAACTGAGGCATAACAAGAATGTAGCCAGTCCATGCCATGTATAATAAATCGACTATATCTAACTCTACCAGATCAACTGTGGTGATCTTATGTAACACCATGATCAGATAATTTCTGTATACCCGACTGGCTCTAACTAACTCACCAATTGGAGTAGAGACTGAAAATGGTTCCGAAGGAATTTTTTGACTAATATCAAATTTTATCGCAATGTAAGGAGTCACAAATGAAAGTGTGGCTCCTGGATCTAATAAAGCATAAAAATTTATCTCAAAGAGGCACAACATACTAGTGACTACGTATGGTGAGTTTTCCTGGTCCTAACGGGAGGAAATAGCATATAATCTATTCCAGCACTGACCGCCACTTGTACCTAAGATAGTACCCTACTGAGCTGAGAGACTTGGCGTACCTACTAATGTAGCGGACTAGGCCATCCCCCATCCTACTATCGGGCAATCCCTCAACATGTGACCCAGCTGGCCACAACCGAAACAAACCTCCTCTCCCAAAAGGCACTCACGGAATGGTTCTTACCACACTTAGGAAATATCGGGAAAGTGTGACTGCTGGAGACATGGCTCTAAGAATGGGAGCGTGGAAGAAGGATCACTAGTAGAAGAAGATGTTGGAGGTCTCTATTGCTGTTTCTAGGGACGATTACCACCACCTGACCTCTACTAGAAATACTCAAGCTGACCTGTCCTCGCCCTTTTACTCTCCCTTTTTATCTCCTTCAGTTTCTCCGCCTCTATCTGTTGTGCATGGATGATAAGTCTGGAGATGTCCATCTCGTTGATGAGCATGATAGTTCTGCAGCCTTAACCACTAAGTCTGAGACCCCATTTAAAAACTTAAGCATGCTAGCCCTTGGCTCAGCAACCATTTTCGGAGCATACTTTGATAGTTGAATGAACTTTAAGGCATACTCCTACACCTTCATGTCATTCTATTTCAAATTCACGAACTCTGCGGCCTTTACTTCCCTTAACTCCTGGGGAAAAAATCTGTCTAGAAACACAGTCATGAACTCATCCCACTTCATCGGACCTACACCTACCCGTCTCCCTTCCTTCCACTGTCTATACCATATCTGGGACACTCCTTTCAACTGATAGGTGGCCAACTCTGTGCTTTTGATGGAGGTAACACCCATGATTTGGGTGATCTTTTGCACCTCATCAATAAGGTCCTGTGGGTCCTCATCTACCTTAGACCCATAAAATTCCGAGGATTCATCCAAATAAAGTCCTGGACTCTAGCAGCAACTGTGAGTCCACTTGCATTGGTAGGTAGGATGGCCTACTGATTGACTTGGTTGGTCACTGCTTGAACTAGCATCTAAATAGCAGCCCTAAAATCAGCAGGTGTCACCCAATCATTCAGAGGGGCTCCTAGAGCTGGTGGGGCTTACTGGCTGGCATTACTAGCCCTCCTTCCATTTTCTCTTTTAGGAGGCATCTTCAACTGAAAATTGTAGAGCGCGATTTAGAGGGACATTTTATATATTATCACTCTACGCACGATAAGAGTCATGAAGAAAAGGGAAATTTCCTAAAAACGCTTCGTATCCTCCTCTTTATAAGTGTGGCGCACTTCACACTCATGAAAAGGACTCTACTTGACGTGGATTTTAGACATCCTAGGACACTATAAACCTGATTCTTTGATACTAAGTTTGTCACAACCTGAGTCTATACCCTAGACACGACACAGTGCTTAGATCCACAAGTGGCCCCTATCTAACCCATGACATGGCATAACACTACTATAATATGAATTTATAAATAAACTGAGTGGAAGCTGAATGAAATTATGGAACAACTATTTCCAAGCAGTGAAATAAACTGATTAAGTAAATGAATATAGAATCTAACATTTAAAACATAAAGCTGACATACTAACTGTCTATCTGTCTGAAAGCCTCAATTAACTGATGAGTTGCTAAGACAAGTCACCAGCTAACTCTAAATATCTAAAACTAAAAATAATACAAAGGACATATAACATAAACATAAATTCACCCCTCAAATGATGAGGACTCACCAACAGTTCGCTGATCAAGAACTGGAACGTGTCTAGCCATGGGGCTAAGTTTGACTACCTAAACCTATATAATAAAATGATATAGCATAGAAAGCATGTGTTCGTACTTGGAATGTACTAAGTACGTGAGATATCAAATAAAACAGAAAAGTGTCGATAATACATAAACTGGACTGATACAATATACAATGACCATGGATGCATCAAAAGTACTGAAAGAGATTGAGAATCTGAGAAAAACACTATAAGAACTAATAAATTTGAAAATGAAAGTTATAAACATATCTGAAATATGTAAGATTAGACTAAACTGTGGATTATGAGTGTACTATACTGGGGGAGTGCATGTTAACCGACATATAACCAAGTGAGCTAGACGTGGAGTTCAATGTTTACTCCCCATTGATAAGGCCCACCGTACCTTGCCAAGATACAGTGACTGGACTGTATGATCACTAACTATAAAGCACTATGGGTTAAATCTTATGGTGGAACATAGTTCTGAGAACCTGGGTGCACTTAACCCCGACCTACTCGATGCTAATTACAACTCCCAACTGAAATCCTAAATATACCTAACTAAAATGATTAACTCAAAACTAAGGTCCTAGGGCTAAGTTAGAACTACTTATCCGAAAGTGTCCAAAGAGCCTAAAGGACTTGATAGCTGCAAATACTGATAATACTTATAGCATAGATATTACTGAGTATACCAAAATGTTACTTGTACTAAGGCATAACACATAAAACATGAATCTTTTTAAAGATCACGCTGCTCAATCAAATTGCTAAATCATAAAGTGAAATATAAAAGTTATTCCAAATATCAAGAATCTGTTGGCATTTCTTTACCAGTCGAATATAACATCTTAGTTATAATATGATACTAGTCATGGAAGCTTAAAAATTTTGAGAAGCTAGGGAGTTTCAACAACTAGAAAGAAACCTTAGGTCATGATTTTTAAAATTTTCAAGGCTAGGGTTACTGAAAATCTTAGGACACAAGGGTGGAAGGAAACCCTTGTTGAAATCCCACATACCTGCAGAAGAAATTCCTTGAGAAGAAGCTTGAATTTCTGCAATTGACAAAGAGCCCTAGTTCAATCTTGGGGAAAAACCTTGGATTCTACTACGATGTTCTAACAAACTAAGGGAAGAATGAGGGAGGAGAAGCGTTTACTCATCTAAATCCTTTGAAAAGTATACCCAAAATAACGTAATTTAGGATCTAAAATAGTTGAAAGTTATGAAAATTCTTCTGGAGAAAATGCCTGAAAACTACCATTAGGATACAACGGGTCACACAACGAGTTGTTGGTTATGACCATGACTCATTGGGACCATTCGTTGGTTCTGGTTTGAAAATATTATATTTCTATTATTTAGACCAACGGACTAGAAGGATGACCCATTAAATGGAACAACAGGTCATTGAATCTAATCGTGGTCACTGGAGGAATTTTGAACAAACTCTAAACCTCTCCCAACGAATAGACGGAACGACCCATTAGATGGAACAATGAGTTGTTTTCACCCGTTGTCACTGGAGGGATTGTTAATACTTCTAGATTTAATCTAACGACTAGTTAGGATGAGTCGTTACTTCTTCCAATGACTCTTCATTTGAATCTTTGGTTCTGGGGAATATTTTGACAAGTTTCTGGACATTGTTAGAACGAGCAAAGCGATGAATCGTTACTTCTAATGAGGGGTCGTTGTAATGCTGATGGAATTAGAGAAAGACATCTGTAGTGGGAAACTAATGACTGTCTTAACGGGTCGTTGTTCTTGACAACGACTCGTTAGATGAGTCATTTTGTTGGAAGTTTTTTGGTTTTCTCCTAGTTTTCATTCCAGGTTTGGGGTTTGGTCTAAGGAACTTTTGGGGTGTTATAATCAAGAAGTAGAACTTGACCAAGTTGAAATTGTAAGTGATGATTGCCAACCAACCGGCCCAACAATAATGCAAGATGCTGAACTTAAAGAAGTGACACTGGAGTTGAAAAGAAAAGTCCATCAAATTATTTTTGAAGACTTTAGTGTATCTAAGAGAGAGGATATCAAGAACGATGTATGCTTGAAAATAGAGCGACTTAGACCATATTTCATCTTTTTTCAATATTATACTTGGTTGACAATATGAAAATTGAGGGAACCGAGGCTATGAAGGATTTTGGAGAGGAAGGCCAAAGTAGCTTCATTCTAAATTTTGTAATGCTAACAGGGAAAAATCACATTCCTCCTTTAAGGGCCAAGAAGTCAAAGATGCGATATCTATTGCTTGGTGCCTCTATTTTTACACCACCACCCCTCGACTAGAGTAGAAAATTGAAAAACTAAATTAGGGGTGCAATTAATAAGTTCAAAGTAGAAAGAAAAGTGATAAAATTGATAATATCGTGCCGCAACATTAAATCAGGCTCTACTTGAGAGGCAACCCAAGGTAATTTAGTTTTTTACTTTTTTTTAAATTTTTTTAATGTTGATTTATTTGTTCAATATATAGGGAAGAAATCACAGGTATATAACGGGTCCTTTGGCACCACCAAACAATACAAGAACCAAGCAAGCCAAGCTCTATGCAGAGCTGCGCAATGCGGAGAGCCTGTGTCGCATTGAGGTGTGCGATGTGCTGCACTGGTAGCATAGCAAGAACAACCCATAGACGATGAGGACTAGGCCTAGGGAGTTCTTCTTTCACCCTTTTCACTTGTGCTTTAATGTTTTAATACTAGGGACAATGCTATTAATTAAGTGTGAGGTGGAAGAAGTAAACTTCCTTGTTCCATGTATGCCTTAATTGATAAATTTATTCATGGTGGTCCTAGGTCCTAGATATTTTTTTTTGTGATGCATGACTTAATCCTACTAGCTTGTAGTAGTTTTATAGTAGTTTTGTTATATTTTTGTTTGGGTTCTCCCAGTTTTTGTTTTTGGTACTTTTTTGGTGGATAGTCTCTTAGAACTGACTAGAGGGTCTAATTTTTTTTTTGAGTCATAGTGGTGACTGTTTCCAATGTGGATGGATGGATGACGACTGTCTTAAGGAAAAATTAGTCATTGGTAGGAGAACAAGAGATTGAGTCCTTATGAATGCTAGGTGCTTCACTTAGGATATCATTGAGACTTTGTATAATTCATTCAAAAATGCATGAAAAGGTAGAAACACTTAAGACATTTGGAATTTGACTCCTATGCTTGAAAAATTAGGCTTAATAATGTGAGACACTCAATATGGATATATGTGTTTATGTAATCTTGATTTCCATTATTGAACCATTTGTTCCATTGTGTGTGTGAGATATTTTTGTATACTCCATGCTTGCATTTTGATATCTAGAACTTGCCCCGTGTGTGTGCTAAGCAAAATGAGAATGTTTAATCTAGGAAGTGAGATAGGCATTTCTCTGGTAGCCTATTTGTATCCCAAGTTTACCTACCTTTATGTGATTGTCCTTGTTAGCCATTTTGAGCCTTAGCCTATTCTTTTGATAGCTATATTACAAGCTTAATTCCTTTGTTCTATTGACCTTTATTTGATCCAGATGACTCCTAGAGCACTTTAATTGAAAATTTTGCATGAAAGGAGTGCAAGAGAAGAAAAAGGAGAAAAGATAAACAATGGAAATTAGAAAAAAAAAGAAAAGGGTGAAAAAATGCAAAGCAAGGAAGGTGATGTTAGTGGGGAAAGAAAATAAAAGTTTGAAAAAATAAATGAATAAATCAAGAAGAAAAAGAAAAGAGAAAGTGAATGAGCTTAATTTTGAAAATTCTCTACTAGTCACCTAAGTTTCAAATTGAAAATAAAAGGGAGGTATAAGGAGAAAAATAGGAAGATTGAAGAATGTGCTAAACAAGTCAAAGAGTTATGAAGTATTAAATTGCTTAGAGAGATTAGGCACTATCTTGTCCAAATAGTTCCTACCCATCTCTTAGCCTACATTACAACCATCTTAAATCCTAATTTATCTTAGATCAATATTCTATATTAGTGGAGTATTTACACTAAGGGAAATCCTAATGATCGTCTTTTGCATGCATGTTGAGTTCTTTGGAAGAATGAGTGATATTGTTGTATCTATGCCCAAATCAAAATTGTTATACGTCATGTGTGTGAAAGGACATCTCTCCAAATAGTGAGGGGCATATAATGGTAAGATTTTAGTGTATCTTTGATTGCTAAATTACATATGTTCATATTGGCCCAAATATATCTTGTTGGGTTAGATATAGAAGCTAAATGATTTTGATTTGTGACTTTTCAATGTTGATCTTATATGTATATTGAGTGGATTGTTGGAGCTTGATTGAATTGTCTAATGAACCTGAGTGTATGTAGAGCTATTCGTAAGGTGTATTTTGTGGTTTAAACTTGAGTGGGAAAGTAGTAGATTATTTGAGAACGAACAACAGTTTAAGTGTGGGGTGGTGATGTTGGGCGTTTTTACACACTTATTTATCATATTTTACCCAAACTTAACTATATTTTGAGAACAAATAATGGGTGATTGCCTTGATTTTATATGATATTTTTGAAAAAGAGCTAACACACACGATTAGTTGTTTGAAGGATTAAAAGTGATGGATTTTGACTTATTTTGACTTAAAAAGCAAGTGCTGCTAAATCGGGCTTGATAAAGACAAATTTTAACACTTAAAAAGAGGTTGACATCAAGAAGGGCATGACAGTGCATGGAGCCCCGCGTGTCACAGGGTAGGACTCCGCATCCAGCTCTGTGTTGCGTGGGGTAGTACTCCGCAACCAGCTCCACGTCGCGCAGCAGTTGTCATCTGGGCCATCTTTTGAAAATACAAATCCAAGTCAAAGCAAGAGAGAGAAAAACTAATCATACTATTCTAAATACCCCTTAGGACGTCTGTGTTAGGAAATTCACGCATAGAACGCTAACGCTTAGTCCACACATTATTCCAAGTTGTGGAATGCATTATTTCATATCATTGTTGGGAGAAAAACATCATGTTCTTGTGATTCTATTTAACTTTCAAGATTTGTCAAACAACATATTATTGTAAGTATTCATCATGACTTCTTATAAATATTATGTGATTATTTCTTCAAACATGAGTAGAAGCTAGGGTGATGGTAACCATGATGGATTAACAGAAGTAGGCAATATAAAATACTGCTTCTTGAATGGTGAATTGAGTGGATTGTTATTCTCTTCATTTTAATTTATTTTAGTGTTTTCAGACATTGAAACGTGCCTATCATCAACTTGCTCGACCAAAGAAGTTGAAGATAGAAAAAGAGAATAAAAATGGAAATTTGAGACTACCAACCCTCATCTAATTAATTTGAGCTCTAACTGAGGATAGTTAATCCAAGACATATGATGAGGGAAAAATATGAACACCTAAAGTCCGAGAGAATTTAGAGTGAAATTCATCTATGTAGGTCGAGAGGCGCTAGATGAACTTAATCTCCAGTCTTACACAAAATTCACCAGGATAGATCACTAATAAAACAAGCCTACTACGTTATGAAATTTTAGGGAACACATTCCTAGTTTCTTCTTATAAATTTGATAACAACAAACTTTGTTTAAGAATACTCTTTCTTTTATTGCAAACCCCTCTTCTAAGATATTAAATACCGGTTGGTTTATTCAATATAAACATATTATTGTTAACCTATTCCCTGTGGGGTCACCCCAACCTAGTTGGATTATTATATTTGATAGCGATCTCTTTATACTTCATTGCGAGGTGTAATTTGGGCTTGATCAATAGTGACACAAGGTTTTGAAAACAAAATCATAAAACTTAACATGTTTGAAATCATAAGTAAAACTCATAAAATGATTGATGGGTTAAAACACAATAAGTCATAACATCATGAGGCATGAATAGGAAGAAACATGAAAACATAAGGAACAGTGAAAGATTCTCATAACCGACATACTCCATGTAAGCATTATGGAGCCCAACCATGAAGGTGTGATATCACTCATGAGCCTAGTAGCGTATGGGAGACACTCTCAATTGGCGAGGACCCCTTAGCTAGGGGCAAGTGAGACACTCTCTACTAGCAAGGACCCCTTATCCTATGGTGACACGTAATTCTGAGACCTGGGTGCGCTGAACCCTGCCTACTCAGTGTTAAATACTACTCCCAAAACATACATAGTGCTCATAATCATACTTGAAAGATGACAAGTTTTGCATGGACTAGTTTAAAAACATGATAGATTCATAAACTGCTTGACTAATGAGTTGGTAATTTACCAACTTATCTAGCTCTCAAGCATGAGTTATCACTTCATTTTAGTGCAATTTAGAGGGATTTTATTCCCTTTCTTCTATTATGTGCAGACATTTTTTTGAAACAAAAATGATGGAGGATTTGAACTTAAAGAAATCTGCCGGAGGAAAAATAGGTGACATGCGTGGCACAAGTTAGTACCTGCGTCTAGCAGGTTCCACGCAGGAAGAGTTGAAAGTTTCCTAGAAATGAACCTATGTGCTGCAAGTTGGCATCTGCGGGGTCCGCAAGTGCCACGTAGGAAGACGTGAGATAAGACTACTTGGATTTGTTGATGCACCTACATGCCTCAAGTCCACACTGTGAAACATAGGTGCCAACACAAGTGAGCTGCATTTTCTCTGAAGGGAAAAATTATTTAGAAGGCAAGTACATACTTGGCAAGCTTCCAAGGGAAATTTTTGGGATCTGGCAAGGAATATATGTAGATTTTTTACCCCATTTATATAGACATCGTTGAAGAGGAGAGATATTGAAAGGAGAGTACAATTATATACTTTCTTCTTTTTCTTCTTCTTCTTCTTGTGAAAAACACCATTATTTAAGATACAAAGCTTTAATTTTAATTGCTTATGATGAATCATTTGAGGAATTCCTATTTGGTATAATTTCCCTTCCCTAATTAGGAGCAACTAATTTCTCTTCTTAAGGGTATGTGTAAAAGATAGTTTTTTAGAAGTGATTAGGTATTGACTAAATGATCTTAGAATTAATTAGAATGCATGGATATATTGATTTCTTCGAGTTTTAATATGCAAATTAATGGCTGCAAACATTAATTGAGTTCTATAACTTTGCTTTTGCTTGAGAAAGAGAAGTGAAGTTAGGTAAGACTTCAATAGTGATGATTTTGAGCTTTTGATCTATGGGTTAGAGTGAGAAATAGTCTATACCCAATTCAAGCTTCATTCAAGGGCTAGAGCTAGAAATAGTCTATGCTGACTAGAGCAATGTTTGGTTATTTTGTAGATCTGAATTTTGGGGTTTGAGAAAACCCAAAATACACACACTCCTTTGGTTGAGAAACTGAAAGTCTAGCTAAAACCAAAGCTATTCATGCACTATTTGATTCTAAGGCTTTTCGCTAATATTATCAAGACAATGTCCCATCAAATGCACACCCCTAGTGTCACGACCCGAACATAGGTCCGGATCGAGACATGGGACAAAAAACTCCAAGAGGCTTCAAGTCGACCCATGACATGAACATGACATCTAAAGTTCGACATAATAAATGCAGAAAGTCTAACATGAAATAGCAGAATTATGAGAATATAATAACATCTAAACATCTGATACATAACACAATTCTAAAGATGAATACATACTATGTCTGATAAGTCTCTACATACTGACGAGTTGATGGGACAAGACCTCAACTAACTCACTAAAGACTGAAACTGAAAATACTGAACATAAGCTGATAAAAGGTTCCTCAAAGGTGGGACTGAACTTGAATGTTCAAGCCTGTATTATAAATGATACAACATAGAGTATGCGGTCAGTACTTGGAATGAGGGATGCAAACTCTGAGGATTAGGATAACGGCGGGGCTGAACTTGAATGTTCGAGCCTGTATCATAAAATGATACAACATAGAGTATGCGGTCAGTACTTTGAATGAATTGAGTATGCAAGGTACGTAAAAATGGACAGCTTAAAAATACATAAGAGTTCATTAGAGTATGATAGCATGATCATAAAGTAAGTATCATAATGTGAACATAAGGGCTCAAGGTTTTCAAATCGTTCGTAAACCAATCATAATCATAATCTTAGGAGAAAACTTTATAAAACATAACTTGAGAAAAAGTAGCATAAACATAACCATGCATAAATCATGAGGAATAATGGGAGGACTCGTCTTAACCGACACCATCATGATAGAGCCTTACATGATGACCTACTATTTCCCCCAAGTGGTCAGGACTGCCCTGGCTTGCCAGGCAAGGGGACGTGCGTGCATGGTGATATCATAGGGATCTAATAATAAATAAACAAATATATATATATATATACACATACCTATGATGGCACGTAGTTCTGAGACCACAGGGTTTACCAGAACTTCGGGTCTACTCAAAGCTAGACACTGCTCCAAAAGATATGCACGTGAGGGCTCATATAATAATTGTGAAATCATTCATGAAGTTCATGGACAAATAAAATAATAAGATGATGTATCCCACTTGGAATACATGATTAGCCATGAATAAGGGCCCATGAATTTGCCAAGAGTCATAAATCCATAAATCTTGAAAACCATGCATACTTGTAAGCATTTATATACTTGATATTCATAAATCCATGATGAGTACTTAAAGAGAAATCATAACATGAATCATAAAATCATAATTTAGACTTAGCAAGATCAAAATCATAATGGAATCATAACTTGACTTTTCATGAAACTTACATAGTTGGGCATAATTTAGTTAAAATTTGAAACTATGAACTAATAATTCAAATAGGTATAAAATTTTCCCAAAGATCATAAAATATGATTTGATACATGAAAGGAATTAACCCATAGATAGACCATAGAAAATTTCACAAAATTAGGGATAAAACCCAATAGATCATGAACTTAAATCTAGAATTAAAATCCATTGAATTGAGAAGAATTTAGAGCATGAGAGTGAAAGGAACTCTCATTCATAGCCTCACATACCTGGGTAAATCTGATTTACACTACCTCTTGGAAGCCCAAAGGAAATTAGAGAGAAATTGGGGAATTTCTCCAAGCTTGATCTCCACGGAAGAACTCTAATTTGCATGCATGGAATAGTAAGTCTTAGAATAGGTTTAACACCCTTAAAACCTGCTAACTGAGCTTAAAAAGGCGTAGTTTAGGACCTTAGATCTTAGTAATTATGAAAATACCCTTAATGAAAAGTATGGAATTTCTGCACTGCTAGTGACAACAACTGATACCATGGGTCGTCCCTTGATACCATGACTCATGGTATTTCCATTACTTACTCCATTTTTCACATCTCAGGTCCTGATACCACAATTTGATAGGATGGATCGTTTCCAACCAACCCGTTACTGCCTACCATTATCACCACTGACCCCTTCCCTATATTTTTCTGAGACTCCTACCATGAGTCCACCAACAATTCATGCCTCAAATCAACGGGTTGTAGGATCCATCCATTGTGTCTACGCTAATTCCTATTGCACCTTCTCACGAGTACTTTCCACGACCCATTGTTCCTTACAACGACTCGTGCCATGATCGTACCATCACACGCTGCACCATAAGGATGAACAACTATTGCAACCCATGACCCATTACATTAATAAACGGGTCCTCCTTAGACCCATTACCATAAAATCTCCTACTGTAGAACCTGAATGGGTGTCTCCCATGGGTCGTTAGACCCTCCAATGACTCGTACCACGAGTCATTTTGAGTAAAATCTTAGATTTTTCTGCTGCTTCTCATTTCAAATCTCGAGTCTAGTCTTAGGCACTTCTAGGGTATTACAATATCTCCCCCTTGGAAACATTCATTCTCGAATGTGAATGAACATACTGAAAAACTAGGGAAAGCGACTGCCATCTCACATACTGAACATCTAAGGCTGAAACTAACGGAGTGGTTGACTCTGAACTGGAATACATGACTGAACTATATTTGTGAATCACACATACATACATTAGCATGAAAGAAACTGGAACACATGAACGAAACATCAAGTTGAATAGAATACTAAGGTGGAAACTGATACCTCAAGCTGAAACTGAGATAGAAGAGAATAGATGTGGGTATTTATCCCTCATATCTACTTCAGCTTCCCACGTAGCTCCCTCAACATGCTGATTTCACCACAAAACCTTTACTGAAGTTTCTTCCTTATTTCTTAGTTTCCAAACCTAACGATCAAGTATTTCCATCGGAACCTCTTCGTAGCTGAGGCTATCCTTCACACCTACGCTCTCCACCGGAACAATCAAATCCGGATCACCCATGCACTTATTCAAAAGCAAAACGTGAAACACCAAATGCAATAAAGCCAATTCTGAGGGCAACTCCAACTTATACGCTACCTTGCCGACCCGTCTAACAATTCAGTACAAACCAACATAACGGGGGATGAGTTTCCCTTTCTTTCCGAATCTCATCACTCCCTACATGGGAGATATCGTTAGAAATACCCAATCATCAACTTCAAACTCAAGTTCTCTCCTCCTCACATCCGAATAGGACTTTTGAAGACTCTGGGCTATCTTTAACCTTTCCCTTAAAAGATGAATCTTCTCCGTAGCCTCACGGACTGAACCTGGTCCTATCAATACAGCTTCACTAACTTCGAACCAACTAATAGGCGATCTACATCTCCCGCCATAAAGAGCCTCAAGCGGATCCATCTGAATGCTGGAATGGTAGCTATTGTTATAATAAAATTCAATGAGAAGAAAATGATCATTCCAACTACCCTTGAAATCAATAACAGGCGCCCTCAACATATCCTCAAGAGTCTGAATGGTCCGTTTAGCCTGACCATCTGTTTGCGGTGAAATGTAGTGTTAAGCTTGACATGAGTACTAAGTCCCTTCTGAAATGATCTCCAAAACTAGGAGGTAAACTAAGTACCTCTATCTGATATGATGGAAAAGGGCACTCCATGCAACCGAACTAACTACCCAATGTACAACTTAGCATAATCCTCCACTGAATCAGTTGTTTTGACTGGTAGAAAATAAGCCACTTTAGTCAACTTATCTACAATCACCCAAATAGAGTCATACTGTCAGCGAGTACGAGGAAACCCCGTAATGAAGTCCATATTCATTTCCTCCCACTTCCAAGTAGAGATACTAATGTCTTGAAGCACACCTCCGTATTTTTGATGCTCAACCTTCACCTATTGACAATTTGGACACTTAGCCACAAACTCCACTATGTCCTTCTTCATGCCATTCTACTAATAAACTTCCCGTAGGTCACGATACATTTTTGTGGCACCTGGATGTATAGAATATTAGGAACCATGAGCCTCATGCAACATCCACTCCCTCAAGTCATCAACACCTGGTACACACAAACAACCCTGATATCGTAGTACGACATCTCCCCCTTGGGAGAAGACCTCCACCTTATGATTTTGAACGGCTTCCTTCAACTTGATCAACATAGGATCCTCTTCTTGTCTAGCTTTGACCTCGGTCACCAAGGAAGATTTTGATCCATTTTGAATAATGACACCACCATCCGTCGAGTCAACAAGATGGATTCCTAGTCGTGCAAGACGATGCACATCCTTCACTAACTCTTTCCTCTTCTCATATACATGGGTCACACTCTCCATAGAAAGCCTGCTAAGAGCGTATGCCACCACATTATCCTTTCACGGATGATAAAGGACAAAAATATCATAATCTTTAAGAAACTCCAACCACCTTCTCTGACGTAGATTTAGATCCTTTTGGGTAAACACGTAATGTAGACTTTTATGATCCGTAAACACATCAACATGGACCCCGTATAGATAGTGTCTCCAAATCTTAAAGGAAAATACTACCGATGCCAACTCGAGGTCATGAGTCAGATCATTCTTTTCATAGACTTTCAGCTACCTAGAAGCATAGGCTATAACCTTATCGTGCTGCATTAATACACAACTAAGGCCGATCCTTGAGGCGTCACAATATACGACAAACCCATTAGTTCCCTCAGGTAGGGTCAACACTGGTGCCGAGGTGAGTCGAGTCTTCCACTCTTGGAGGCTCTTCTTACAAGCCTCCAACGATAGAAACATCACTTTATTCTGGGTCAATTTAGTCAATGGTGCTTCAATGGATGAAAACCCTTTAACAAACTTCCGATAGTAACCAGCTAAACCCAAAAAACTACTGATATCCAAAGGACTCACTAGTCTAAGCCAATTCTTCACAACTTCTATCTTCTGAGAGTCCACCTGTACACCCTCACTTGATAGCACATGAGCCAAAAATGCTATTGAGTTTAAACAAAACTCACACTTGCTAAATTTAGCATACAGTTGGTGATCCTTAAGAGTCTGTAGTACCACCCTCAAATGAGAGGCATGATCCTCTTCGCTCAGAGAGTATATAAGAATGTCATCTATGAACACAATCATGAACATATCCAGATACGGCTTGAACACCCTGTTCATCAAATCCATAAAAGTTGTAGGAGCATTCGTTAGTCTAAAAGACATAACTACAAGCTCATAGTGACCATTTCGATTCCTAAAGGCTATCTTTGGAATGTCACTTTCCCGAACCCTGAGTTGATGATACCCGAATCTGAGGTCTATCTTTGAGAAACACTTGACACCCTGAAGTTGGTCAAACAAGTCATCAATTCTGGGGAGGGGGTATCTGTTCTTGATTGTCACCTTGTTCAATTGCTGGTAGTCAATGCACATCCGAAGAAAACCATCCTTAGACAAAGAGAACTGGTGCACCCCACGGGGATATGCTTGGTTTGATGAAACCCTTGTATAAAAGATCCTTCAACTACTCCTTCAACTCCTTTAGCTCAGCTGGGGCCATTCTATAAGGAGGAATAGATATAGGTTGCATATCAGGAAGAAGGTTAATACCAAAATCGATCTCCCGTTGGGGATGAATTCTCGGTAAATCATCTAAAAACACTTCTAGATATTCATACACTACAGAAACTGATTGGATAATCGGGGTTTTGGACATAACATCCTTAACCCTACCTAGATGGTACACGCAACCTTTAGAGATCATCTTTATAGCCTTAAGGTAGGAAATAAAATGACCTACAGGCACAACTAAACTACCCTTCCACTTTACGATTGGCTAACCCGAAAATTGAAACTCTACCGCACGGGTTCTAAAATTTACTGAGGCATAACATGCATGTAGCCAATCCATGCCAAAGATAACATCAAAATCTGTCATGTCTAGCTCTACTAAATTAGCTGAGGTGACTTTCTGAAGGACTGCGACCGGGCAATTTCTATATACCTGTCGAGCTATAACTGAATCACCGACTGGAGTAGAGACTGAGAAGTGTTCTAATAGGATTTTGAGACAGACTCCTAAACTACTAGAAACATAGGGCGTCACAAAATATAAAGTAGCCTCTAGATCTAACAATGCATATACATCAAGGTGGAATACTCGTAACATACCGATGACCACATGGTGAAGTCTCCTACTCCTGTCGAGATGCAAGGGCATAAAACCTGTTCTGGTGTTGGCCACCACATACATTGGTGGACACACCATACTGAGCTGGGTGTACTGCTGTTGCTGCTGAGCTGGTAGCCTGAGCACTGTAACACTCGATATAGATTAAGCAATAAATTTGTACTTTGAGATAGGACTGAGAGTACTTAATAGGATATGAAGAATTTTTTATGAGTTATTTGATTCACTCTATGATCTTATTTAATATTGGATGTCGATCAAGTTGTAAAACAAAATTCGGCAAAAGTTATCGCAAAATTTCCTTCTTAAGATTTCTTGAAATTTAGGTCAAATGTCTAGAGTCTTTTCTCAAAATGTATAAGGAGTTATGGGGTATACCACCTATCAAATTAAATATCTATGAGTCTAGTTTCCAAAACATTAAACCATTCATCAATATGACTTCAGAGTAGAGAGATATTCACATTTTAGTGAGATTGCGCAAGTAGACACGTCAAAAATAAGTAAGGCGGTGGAGGATTATTTAATCCCCTTTGGTCGGTTGTTGGTCATTAAAATTCATTTTAAAGAAAAGTATTTCGTATGAAACCTCTCTCAAGTCCTCTATATGGTTTTCTTTGAGTTTTGGATCTAGAAGTCATAAGTCCAAGTGATTTTGGTATCGGGGGGTTTGATTCTTCGAGTAGATCGCGTCGTTGAATTGTGTTTCCTGCAGTTTGGTGGATGCTTCGTGTTTCTAGTTGGTAAGTTCTTGTTCTTTGTTGGTTATTAGTATTCATAGGATGCTTAAGGTGTTGTTGATCTTGGTAGAATGTTATTTTAGATTTCCTACCGTCGAATTCATGAAGAACTAGTCAGTAAACTTTCTTTTGTGTTGTTTCTCTTGTTGGATCTTCTATCTGTGTGTTGTTGGTTTGTTTGCTATTTTTAGGAAGTATCTTTGTGTACTTTTGGAGTGGAGGTTCGGCTAGCTTAGGTTCATCGACGTCTAAGGTATGTGTTGGTCGTTTGTTCCCTTTTTCGGCATGATTTTCGTAGACTTGTGTTAGTGTTATTGTCGTGCGTGTGGGCTGTCTGATGAAGCCTTGAATTCGTGATAGATGTACCCTTGGTTGAGCTACTGGTTGTGGGGTGTTGTGGGATATTATTGTCACAAGGTTGGGTTATACTCATGTGCCAGTGGGCATGTCGCCGAGTCGAGCAACCCTTAGAATTAGTTTGTGTCTCTTAACGCCATCGTGAGTCCATTAGGGGCTGTTTAGGGTCCTTACTTGTGAAAAATGATTGTGAATGTTTGTGATTATGGTTGTATGTTCTAATTGAGGCGTTGGGTCTTGTGGATACCCAACGCACGAGAGACTTCCGACTGAGGGGTTGAGCCCAAGGGTTGATCGACCTACAGGGTTGAGGATGATGTCCTCCATGGTGTCAAATCAAGACAAGATTTGAGAGTGGTCCGACATGTCTGAGCCTTCCTAGGATTGCGTTGGTTCTCCCAGATGGATTGATCTTGCTAACTACATAGTCGAGAGATGGTCCAGAAGTGTTTGATTGATGATATATTTCACTTGTGTTATCTTTGTATTGATTGGTGGTGTTATATTGTTGTTTGGAGCTTACTATATGTCCTAGGTATGTGGATTGCTAGGATATATTTTTTTGAAGTTGTCGCTCTATGTTCTATAAGTTGTCTATTATCTCTCAACTCTTGCCTTATAGTCGCCTCTTATATTCGGTACATTGTGTACTGACGGCCTAGTTGGGCATTGCATTCATTTCTGCAGGTCCTAATTGTCAGGTTGATCGAGGTTCCCGAGGTTGAGTTGAGTTTCAGACAGGTGTGGTAAGATCCAGATTGCTCGGAGATACCTTTTGTGATTTTTTGTACACTATTGGGTAGGTCGGGGCCCTGTCCCGATCAGTATAAACTTGTTAAACTCTTTAGAGGCTCATAGAAGGTACCTGTTGGGTTGTAAATGTTGTAGTAGGTCATGTTAGTCCTTGTGTATGCCTTTTGTTTGTATGTGGTCTTGACGACCCTAGTAGCATAATACCTACTTGCCACGTTTTCTTGGTTACTACTGTCAATATGTTATTTTATGCTAAACCTAATCAGTTCTGGCCTTTGTTTTATATTTGGGCGTCATGTATGCTCCTATCAGGGGTGGCACCAGGTGCCAGTCACGCTTTCTCAGGTTGGGGTGTGACAGCACGACCTCTACCATCACCCTATCTAGCCAACGGACACTCCCGGTGCTTGTGCCTGGGTTTACCACACCCAAAATAGATATTTGACCCAATCAAACTCTCCCTTATATGATTCTTTACACACTTTCTGCAGACCGAAAAGGTACACTTTGCCTCCATGCTCCTCTTTCCTCCCGAACCTGATGCTTCACTCCTCTGATCACCTTTCGGTCTAGATGGATGTTACACCCCGTAAATGTTAATGATTAGTAAGCGTACACGTGGATTGGTGACGAGTAAGAGGAGCTTGACGTGTGTGTAAAAATTCTTGGAAGCGGGGTCGGATGGGACCAATGCGCACAGGGCCAGCGCAACGCGCCAACCAGCAGTACACTGGCCAGCGCGGGGCGCCAGGCCTGTTGGCGCTTTGAGAGGCACGGGGCGCCAAGCCTGCTACCTCAATGAGTGGCGCGACGCGCCAGGGTGGCAGCCTCAATGGGAGGCGTGAGGCACTCCCCTGCCACCNATATATCCCCTTTTCAATTGTAATTCATTTTCCACATTTGCTTTCAGCCAAAGAGAGTAATAAACGAGGTTTTCAACGGTTTTTCGTACGATTATGCTATCAAATGCCGTCCAAATTCAAATTAACTTCGGATATCAAAGTTTAAGCCTGCAGGGAACATTACTACAAAGTTATTTTCGTGAAATTCATCCGGCGAATCGTAACCCCGCCGAGCCAAAGTCATCTGAATTGCTTCAAACTGATTTCTATACGATCACAGGCTTCAAGTAAATATTTCTCCCTTCTGGACTCTCGGGAAATAATACGTTTTTGGTCGTTTTTCATTAAGTTGAAGTATAGTCAATATTGGTATTAAAAGTTATCATTTTACACCGAATTTTGGTATTGAAATTCATCTCTTTCTCCTAGTATAACGGTTACAACTGAAGAGAGCGGGTGAATACAAGTGGAAACCCAGTGGTTATTCAGGAAATGATAATCTAGGTATGTAAGGCTTAACCCTCGGCAAGTATACTCGTCGTACAGTGTTACGACTTATGTTCCAGAATAGAAATGACTATTTCATATGTTGTAGGTAGCTGCTATCATTATATTGTGATTAGAAATGTCGTAATTAGTTGTTGTGGGTATATAGAGATCAAATACACGATGATTAGCTGCTACGTAGATTACGGTTACATAAATTATGGTTAGCTGCTAGAAAACGCATATGGATTTTATAGCAGTATTCCTTGTTAAATAAGAGCATGTTAAGTGTGACACGCGCTAGAAGCGTCATAGAAACTTTTCTATTCTCCAGTTCATTGTGTTTAATAGAATTCTATGCTTGTTGCAGGCCTAGATCTTAGGAGCTCATGAGAGTTATCGAGCCTGAGCTAGTAAGTTGAGCAGCATGGTGCATCTAGGCGGTTTAACTACCAGTTTGGTGTTTGTATTGTCAGGAAAGCACTCCTAGAGTCCATTGGCGTATCCCTACGCCCCAGGGCCAGAAATTTAGATAAGAAGACCATGTTTTAGACTCAGCAGACTAAGGTTGTCTAGTGAACTAAGTGACAGCCTGTCACCCTATTAGTTATTACAAGTGATTATCAGTCTTAG
>JACEIK010005601.1:51499-62103 GCA_018107945.1 Datura stramonium
TCGAATTTCCTATTCCCGCTGGGTGCATATCACGAAGCCTGTGTAGTGTACGACCTTTTTGTCTCTCCCACAAATATATTTTCGACCGTTGGGGTTGAGACAGAGACAGAGATAGAGAGAGGAGAAGCTGGAAAATGGGTGTTCGTGGGAGGAAGAGAGCTGCTCCGGCGAACATCGACGATGTCGAGGGCAACACCCAGAAAAATTCCGAGTACGAACAGCTGAGGGAAAAAAGAATCAAGGAAAATCTTGAGAGGATGCAGAAGTTAGGGATTCTTGACCTATCACTCAAACTCAAGCCTATTAGGACACCCAAAGTTCGCAAAACCCCTCAGCGTCTCTCTCCATTGCAGCCTTCTGGACCCACTCGCCGTTCCTCCAGGTATACTCTACTATTTTAGTGTATCCCATTTTTGCCACTGATGTGGGCAGACCCACTATTTTCTGTTAGAATGTTCTGTAAATTACTGTAGTATGTGTGTTGGGTATACGCCAAAGATTTCGAATCACGTTGTGAATCAGTTTTGATATTTTAGTCAAGTAGGGTAGAAAGGGTGTTCTATTATCCGTCAAGTTTGAAGCGTAAAACAGGAATTTCTCCCTTGTGAAATAGTGATCTTCCATAGATTAACATTTTCACTAACTTGGACATGTTGTCTCAGAGGTGTAATGGTAGAGAAGAATAATGGATGTAGATTTACGCTGCATCTACCGACTTTAGATGCGTATTTCTTCTCCAAGATGTAAGGGGAGCATGTTCAATTTTTTGCTCCTAGGTTTTGTTGCCTTGTTGATTTTCCTTGTCTATTGACTGTGCTGCAAGCTAATATGACCATTTAATATAGTTGCATATAAATGAAGAAGAATATGGGCATGTAGTAATATCTAATGCCTTGTTCTTGTTTGCTTGGGAACTTTAGGCTGCAGAATGCGACACCAGTTAGCTATTCAGAGGTGCATATGTCCAACATTGATAACTCTTTGGATGGTCAGCATCATTTGTTGAGGGAGGAAGGGTCAAAGCCAGAGATTTACACGGAAGAACATGAGAAATTGTTGGGTAGCACTGAATTGAGCTGGACTCTTTTTGTGGATGGATATCGAAATGATGGCAAGAGAATCTATGATCCAGTCAAGGGAAAAACTTGTCATCAATGCCGGTAAGGAGATATGTTTGTTCTTATTAATATGCATTTTTTGTGCTTTATAAACTGATTTTCATCAGCCTGGCTGCAGACATTACCCCCAGTAAGGACCTAGTAACTTCAGTGAATTCTTGCTTCGTGTCGTACTTATAAGCTGTCTATGAATGGACTTTTAATGATTTATGAAATTACCTCAATCAAATTTCTCTGTCTTAATATTGGAATCTGTGTAGCTTTTAATTTTGAGGGGCACGTTATTGGTTTTATTAGCCTATCTCAAAATGGTGCCAGTGCCAGTTATTCTATCTGAACCTAGATATTTTCAAAATATTGAAGGAGTCAGTTGTGCTTTCTCTATGTGATGAATCAAGTAATGTTTGCAACAATGACTTTCTTTGAAGGAGGAACAAAATCATGATTTATTTTCCTTCCTTTTTCCAGTCATTATATAAATTCTACCTAAATGTAGATTTGATTTTCGCTCTCTCTCTCTCTCTCACACACACACACACAGATTTTCCAGGCAGTTTTATTGCTTCGTTTCTCAGGTATGTTCTCATTCAATACAGTTTACCCTGTATGAATATATTAAGTTAACCATGTTTTTCTTCACCTTCTTTATGCAGACAGAAAACTCTTGGTCATCGTACTCATTGCAGTAAATGCCAAATGGTTCAGGGACAATTTTGTGGAGATTGCTTGTACATGAGGTATAACATCATGTATATCAAAATTTAAATATCTTCTAATGTTAACCCTTTTTGTGCTCTCAATATGTCAACCTTCTCAAATAAACAAAGAAGTCTATAACCGATACATATTCATTGAGTAATGTATTATTGTATTTTATCTATATGTTCATTTTTGTCTTTCTGTGCCACTTGATGATGAAACCTCTATCTCACTCAATTGTCCGTATATTTGGTCCTGCTGAGCTTTATCAATCAGCTTTGACGTTATGCATTTATTATTTCCCTTTTATTTAACCAGTTGTACTGATGTCTCCATGCACATACATCTATGTTGTGAAGTTGTATGTATGCAAGCCAATAAGATTTACACCCTCCGTCCAATTTATTTGACACTCCTTCCTTTTTAGTCAGTCTCAGAAAGAATGTCATCTTTCTATATTTATTACCAATTTGATTTTAAACTTCTCATTTTACCCTTAATGAAATGATTTATAGCGACAGAAATTTCTCAGGCTTGGTTTAGACCACAAGCTTCATAAAGTCTTTCTTTTTCTCTTAAACTCGGTGTCCAGTCAAACACCTTCACATAAATTGAAATAGAGGGATTATATATTTGTTAGTTAAGTTCTTCCTTAAACACGAAGCCTGGAGTTTTCTAAGACGGGATACAAGATTAACTTTTTGCTCTTCATATTTTTGAATTCCCTCATAATGCAGCTCATGTTGTGCATCTAGGTGCAAAAATCCTACTGTGACCAGCTTTTTTTTAGTCATGTAATTAGAAAAAATCACAAGATAGATTCTCAGATACTGGTTGGAGAATCTCCCTTTATACAAGACCTGCAGGATGATGCTTATGTATTCTGATTAGGGGGAAACTTCAGAACTTTTTAATTGTTTTATCATATTGTTCTGGACGTCTCTATTTACAAGATCTGCAGGAGGATGCATATGTATTTTCATTAGAAGGGGATCTTCATAACTTGTTAGTTGTTTTAACATGTTGTTCAGGATACCCCCCCTTTACCCAGCCCCCTGGTGTAGCAGGGTGCAACAAATGTCTCCAAGTCACATTTCCTTGCAAATCTGCACCTCTTGCTCATTGTATTATTTAATTTTATTCAATGCAGATATGGAGAACATGTACTTGAAGCGAACAAGAATCCAAATTGGATTTGCCCTGTTTGTCGAGGAATCTGCAACTGCAGCTTGTGCAGGCAAGCAAAAGGTTGGGCTCCAACTGGTGCTCTTTATAGGAAGGTAATAATCTTTATAAGAATTTCATGCTACCATACATTTGCCATCTCTTTCTATCTCTTTATCATACCATTTCCGTTTTCCCATTCCAAACTCTTGATTGTTCAACCGATCCAGATTGCAGGACTGGGTTATAAGTCAGTTGCACATTATCTAATTCAAACCCATCGAGCTACAGTCTGTACGGAGAACAACTCGGCATCATTCTCTGCAAAAAGATCACTCCCTTTCTCAGATATGGAAGGTACAATGAAAGATGAGGGACTTTGCGACTGTAACAGTGACTCTAAGGGTTTGGTGATGAAACCAGTGGAGTCTGATGCCAGTGAGCCCAACTTAGCTCCAGAAAGTAGCACAGAGCCCTTGCTGAAGTCCATTGCTGAACCCTTATTACTACTGAAACATGACCCTGAAAACAGTGGTACAAATCTTGTGCTCTCATGCGACACTGTAGGAAATTTTTCAGCAGACAAGAAGTCGGGAAATGAAAATGGCGTGGCAGGCAACTCATTGACTTCTCTAATAAAGGTGAAACCAGTGGAATATGATGATGGTAATGAGCCCGCACCAGAAAGTAGCACAGAGCCCTTGCAAAAGTCCATTGTTGAACCCTTATTACTACTGAAACATGACTCTGAAAACAGTGGTAAAAATCTTGTGTTCTCATGCGACAATGTAGGAAACTTCTCAGCAGACAACAAATCAGGAAATGAAAATGCCGTGCTGGTAGGCAGTGCATTGACTTCAAGTGCACCTGTGCTTACTGAATTGAATGATGGCTATGAAGGCGAGTCACAACTTGGTTATGAATTAGATATTGGAAAAATGCAACCAAAAGAAGAAAAAGAGGACGGCACTTGTGTCTCGGATGACAAAAACTGTGATGTAGTAGCAGCAGAAGCAAGTTCAAAGTTGAAGAAGAAGCCTTGTCGAGCTGCTGCACAAGTTGTTGATACTATTGCTGGAAGACTAAGGCAGAGACGTGGGAGAAGCAATGTGGAAGCATAACAACATCTCGGGTAACAAATGTCGGGATAGTCCTTTTTGCACCTGAAACAGGTTACGACTTTAAATGGTAATACATATTTGCTGTGAACACATTGTGACAGTGAACAATGGTCTAGGTGGCTGATGGTTTTTGCTAAATGTAATATATAACCTGTGTAAGGGTTTCTTTTTGCAGAACTTTTTAACCGACTTAGCTGAAGTGTAATGGAACCAATATGAAATCTGCTTTTGAGTCAAATTCGTAGTACTCTTGTAAGTGTTGATAAAAAAATTAAAGGAGCTTGTAGAAGTACTAAATCTAGGCAATATGTAGTCAGCTCTTTTGCAGTGCTTTTACCTGATGACTGATGAACATCTTTATACAATAAGACAAACTTGTTATTCTAATTTTTTCAACTCCCAGTAGCCCAACTTAAGTGACCAGGCCACAAAAGTTTTTGGTTAAGCCCATAACGTAGGAAGCTCCTGGAACAGGTCCACTTGACAAACAACACGAGGACATACCAACTCATTCATCACTTCCTTCTCAAGTCTCAAGTAAATTGCCAACTTGATTTTCTAAAAGAATTAAACCTCTACACACTGACATGTAAAATAATGTTTACATTATCAGACCAACTAATTGATAACTATAAGTTACTTTTCCTAAAAAGCTGGATTACTAACTTGAAAATAAAACAAGTTATCTCTATTCCAACAGTTGTTGTTTGATTTCTAATCTATGACATTATTTATTCAATTCAATGAGAACATGTGAGTTGCATAGACCTTTTATGAATTTCACACAAAAAATTTACTTGGTTCATGTGACAAGAGGCAATTAAATATGTGAAAGTGTCAAAATGTCCCCTTCTAAAACGCATGTGCAAATTTACTCCGTCCGTCTCCATAATATCTCAAAAACAAAAAAACAGTAGAATAGATATTTAGAAGTCAAAAGAGGAAAGGTAATGCTAAAAAGAGTAAGTGATTAATAAAGAAATACCCTAAAGCAGTTCAGTTGCTTTCATAAAGTATCTGCTCATGCATTCTTCTTAATCCATCTTTATGAAAAGTTTTGAGTGTTCTTTCAATTGATGATTACTTGCTTAAAAGCAGCTCCTACTAGTAGGAGTAATTCATGCCAACAAAGCTTCCTATTGAGTAATTTTCTTAAAGAGTATAACCTATGATCAAGCACATTGATCGTTTAAATTTTTTTTTACATGTATTATATGTTTCCTACGGATAACTGCAATAGTTGTTCATAATATTAGAGTTAATTAACTCGACAATAAGACAAACAATGCGCACAATATATTATTATTAACCTTTATTTTTCAACATACATGAGCTAAATCCTTGTCCTAAAGTTCAAACCTTTTGTGAGTGTTGGGGTTGTTTTGAATATTTATTTTCTTAATGATTTATTTAAATGAATAGGAAGTAAACCTACAAACTCGAAATCCTTATTTCTCAAGTAGAGTATATTAGGTTTGAGGAATGTGTTATGCTAGCTCCTTTATTAACAACTACTCCCTCCGTTTCAAAATAACCGATGCTTTTAACTTGAGCCCACCTCATAAGAAAACTACTCATTCCTGTACAAAAAAATATATTTTTACCAACTTATCCCTAATAAATATCTTGAAAAAGATATACTCTCTCCATTTCAAAATAAGTGGTGTTTTTAGTTTAGGCACACCCCTTAAGAAAATTACTCAATACTAGAAAGTAAAATGTATTTTTATCTACTTATCCTTAATAAGTACCTTGAAAAAAATGTAACTCTTCGGTAT
Organism: Datura stramonium; assembly: GCA_018107945.1. Classification (NCBI taxonomy): domain Eukaryota; kingdom Viridiplantae; phylum Streptophyta; class Magnoliopsida; order Solanales; family Solanaceae; genus Datura; species Datura stramonium. The sequence continues at coordinate 57,380 of JACEIK010005601.1, forward strand.
TTTCTTGATTATGTAAAAGTGTCTCCATTTAAATAAGGGAAAAATTGAAAGAATATCATTAATGTCTTCTTGATTATATAAGTAAAATACCACTTATTTTGAAATCAAATGAAAAAGTTAAAACATCACTTATTTTGAAGCGGAGGAAGTAAAAACATAAACCCATATTAAACTCTTCAATCAAGTCGTTGTTGACTCGTTGATCAGTTAGTTAACATCTCTAAGTTTCTAATTAGACTTAGCTTATTGCTTTAATATGATCGCATTAAGTCTAACAAAGAATTGAAAATTCTGTGGTTGTGAATATTTTCAAATGCAGGAGTAGCTCACATACAACTCATATTTCAAAATCTATAGATGTGAAGATTTTCAAATGTAGGACTCACAATAGCTTGTATTTCCCCAAGAAATAAAGTGAAAGGAAAAAAAAAAGGAAAAGTTTGAGGGGAAAAGAAAATAAAAGGCTATATTTTGTTGGTAGTGGAAATTAAAATTGGCAAAGCAAAGTGAGGAAGTTGCGGGAAAAAATAAAATAATAAAACAATAACTTTAAAGAGCGCACTATCACTTTTATAAAAGGGGAAAATTAGGAATAGAAAGAGACATAAGCTACGTCCTCTCCCAAAAACGAGAAAAAGGAAATCATTATATTTTCTTTTCAAACATAGCTTTTCAAATGTAATTATGAAATATCAAAATAATTGTTTTCTCGATTGAAAATACTGTAAAAAGGGTTGGTTTAAGATGACTTCCATCAGAGAGTTTCCAAATTATTCATTTTTCCCCCACTTAGTATAATTTATAAAAGTAGACATTTAATTATTTTATAGTCCTATCAGCTGAGATAAAGAGGCAGATAAAATAGTTTATATGTATGTACCTAACACCTTTTATTATTAGTCTCTAAAAAATTAATCAATATCTCCCTTCCAGTACCGAAAGGAAGTGTAAGGACAAATTTATTTTAAATTTAAATATATAATAATAATTTTATATTAATATACAATAATAACTGATTTCAAATCAAATATATATTTATAAAAATAGTTTGTGAATTTCTTTGTTCGAAATAGAATTTGAACAAAAAATAAAAATTGACCAACAACAATTCAACAAAATGCAAAGAGACTTTTTCTAGTAATGTTATTTTTTATAGATATTTAGTTTGGGCTGAGCTTTCTTGTTGAATTGATTAGTTTACTTTTTATATAGTACTAGTAACTTACTGGAACATTGTTTTGCAGTTGCAATCACAAAACGAAAATTCCACTTAATTAATAAAAATTGCATGCGCATATTAATATAGTCAACTACATCACGTTTTAATTAAATTATTAGATGTTAATTAGTGACTTCATTTTTGCCCTTCAATATCAAAATCTATGTATTTAAGTAAAATACAGAAAGGGATGAAGAGACAACGATACATTATTGTTTGCCTCAAATCACTCTCCTATTATTTAGACAAAACATACTTCTAATTTCACGGTGGTTTGGTCCTGTCTCTTTCTTTCAAAACTGTTTTTCTTAGCTAGCTCCCATTTTGTGTAATCTCAATTACTAAAATTTTGAATTTCATAAAGAAAATATGTATCTAATTTTATTTTTATCTGAGTGGAAAGGTTATTGAGCGCAAGTTAACAGAGGGATTTTAGTAGCTCAATTGGTTAACTACTTGAACTTTTACCTTATTGATGAGAGTTTCATTTCCCACCTTATAATCTCCTCCCCCATTTCCCCTTCCCTTGCACCGATATAATAAAAATTAAAAGAAAAAGAGTGCAGGTTAATAAAAGTTGCCAAAGAAGAATAGTTTATTTCATATTGTGACATTTCAGGATTAAACGGATCGATCCCAAAACCTTTTACAAGGAAAAAGATCTATTCTGTTATATTCGATTGATACAAAAGCTTCAAAGAAAAACTAAAGGTTTTTGTTACTTAGACTGCGTAGGTTCAAATTTTGCATTTGGCATCCCATCAATTACTTCATTAATTTACACTGGATATGTCCACAAAAAAAATGCAATATTTATCGATTTGGTGAAAATATAAGTGTAAAAGTAGAAAAAAAAAATATTTCTTGCCATTGCTCATAGTTCTGAACACACAACACTAACTATGATAAAAAGAGGTTCGTGAGTTTCGATATGTGAACATGGTTTCATCTTGTATTTTCGAAAAATCAAACATTTGCATTAAATGTTTGCCCTCTACGAAAATTTTACAATAACAAGGTAACTTCAAGAATAGAGAATTAAAATCCCAGTCTTTGTGAATGACCATGAGAAGAAAAAAAGGGACAAGCCAAGTGTAGAGTACCACATAAAAAAAAGTTCATGCATTTCAAGAAAATGGAATTCACTTTTAACAAAAGTTTGATGGCTTTTTTTTGAACTAATTGACTTGTTGGGGACGTAGAAAGAAGTGGAGATTCCACATAAGGTGAAAAAAAGAGAAACAAATTTAATTTATTAGTCATTCCAACAACTCCAACAACTATGAAGGACAGCTTGGGGAAAAAGATTGTATTTGCATTAAATGTGTCTGTCATTGTGTAATGAGTCCAAAAGTTTTGTAGCCTACCCTCTAGGTCCCCTAGTTATTGCCATTGCCCATCTGTTAGTTGGAGAGCACACATTCTTCCCATCCCACTTCCAATTTGTACTCCCAAATTTTAGCTAATAGAATCATTTAAAATTTCAAATGTTTTGCTAAAAATTAAAAGATTAAGGGTTTAAAAATAAAAGAAAGGATAAGTAACCCAAAAAAAAAAAAAGAAATTTGGAATGGGCAAATAAAGACATATAGGAAGTTTAAAGGCAAATACCTAACAACATGTGAAGCATTTTGTTTGAAGTTGTACCTAGTAATTGACTGTGTTGATAAAGTCAAAAGAAAGAAATGGCAATTGTGGTCCATAGAAAAGAAGTTAAATTTGGTCCTTTTAATCTTTGTTGGTGCCTATTTTTTGGATATCGTGCACCCAAACTCCGACTATCCAGGACAAGGGAATCCAAAGACCATGCACTTGAATTTTATAACTTCTTTTAATTATTTAGTGCTTATCTTAATTCTAAACATTAATGAAGATTTTGGTTTCAGTATATCTGTTAAAATTCAAACAGAAATAGTAGATCTGACCCAAAACTCAATCGGGACCTGTGACCCAACCCCTACCTCTAACTGACACAGGACCCGACCCTGAATTGACATAGGGCCAAACACCCAACTGGAACCCGAGTCGGGTCAGATCTCAAGTTGAGTCTTGGGGTCAGGATCAGGTCTCGAAATTAGGGTCAGTTTGACTCTTGGGTCTCAGGTTAGGTCTTAGGATAGGGGTTGAGGTTGGGTTTCAAGATTGGGGTCAGGTCTCGTGTTTGGTCTTGGGGCCAAGTTGAGAGTCGGGTCTCGAGTCTTGGGGTTATCTCAGGATTGAATCGGGGTCAAGTATCGCATCGGGGTTGGGTTCTCGGGGTTAGTTTTGGGTCTTGCATTAGGATTGGATCTTGGGACTCGGGGTTGGGTTCTCGGGGTCAGTTTCGGGTCTTGCATTAGGATTGGATCTTGGGACTCGGGGTTGGGATATCAGACTAGGTCTCAATCAAGGTCTCGAGTCTCGAGTCTCGAGACAACATTGGGATCAGGATCAGGGTCTTGTACCGAATCTGTATTGGAGAGGGGTCTTGCGTCGGTGTCAAGCCAGGGGGTCGGGTGCATTGGGTTGGGACATGGAATTGGATCCGAGCCTAGATTCTATATAATGTCCTTGGGACAATATTTTTTCCCTGCTAACCAAACACCATAAGATAAATAAGAAAATCCCTAATTTTTTAGAAAAATATTTTCGTGGAAAAAACACCCTGAAAGTAGGGGTATACATAGACAGAGTTGGTTTGGGTCGAGTTTTTAAATTTAGAAACCAAATCAAACCAATAAAAGTTGGATTTTTTAACCTCGAATTTTTTTTTCACGAAAAAGTCTTCATACAAAACATATAACTTGTACTTAGAAACATTTCTTTAATTCTAGTAACAAACAACTATTTAAGGTATTTTTTAATTAAGAAAATAATACGAAATATGAGATGGGTGATAACATTGTATAATAATCCTCAACATAAAAAAATAATGAAATCACATAAAAGAATATTGCTAATTAATAGGTCATAATAAAAATAATTATACTCTAAAAGTATTAAGTCACATCAAACTAATTACAACTAATATATATTAGTTAAATAACTAGAATTAAAGAAAAAAAGTTAGGATACTGTGTTTCACCTGTATAATTAAAACCAAACTAATTAAATTGAGTAGTTTTACAAACTAAATTATTAATCAGAAAATTTTTATTTTTTGAATTATTAATTTAATGTGATTTATCATTTTTCTTTATACCTGAAACTTATTAATAATGTTGACGATGACTTCTTTTATGACCACGTGTTACAGTGCCTTTGACTGAAAGCACAGTAATCATTATCTCTACATTTTTTTTGACAATATGAGGATGGTTCCATGATTGAAGTACTAGTCAATATCTTTTTTTTTTTTTTTCCTTTCCGTTTAATTTTAATATACCTCCAACATATGTTAGCTTATTTATTGGTGTTTCAAATTGAGCATCCTCAAAATCATAAAAGTATATATATGACTATCGAATTACATTACCTTTACGACTTTGTCTTAATTATTTCAAAAGGTGTTGGTGTGAGTTTGAAG
>JACEIK010005601.1:74876-87482 GCA_018107945.1 Datura stramonium
TTTATTAGAAAAAATTTATGTTTTAAAAAATAATATGTTTATTAAAAAAATAATATTTTTAACCCAAAAGTAACAATAGAGGCATATGTGAACCAAACTACTAATGACATAAGTATTTTTAGACCAAACTATTGATGACAGAGATATGTTGGTCTGTTAAGAACTCTCATGTTCAAAGGATGAAAGTTGCAGAAATAAGAATGTTGCGATGGATGTGTGGGCAAACTAGGAGAGATAAGATTAGGAATGAGGATATTCAGGATAAGGAGGGAGTAGCTTCGGTGGAAGATAAAATGCGGAAAGCGAGGTTGAGATGGTTTAGACATTTGTAGAGGAGATGCCTGGATGTCCCAATGCGGAGGTGTGAGAGGTTGTCGAGGTATAGTTTCAAGAGAGGTAGCGGTAGGCCGAAAAAAGTATTGGGGAGAGGTGATTAAAAAGAACTTGATGCAGTTTTAACTTACGGAGAATATGACCCTAGATAGGAGGTTATGGAGGACACGAATCAGGATAGTAGATAGCAGAGAGTAGAGCATTATTTAGCAAATCTACCCATACTACTAGCCGTACTATTACTCCTATTGTGTCTTGCCCGAGTTATTGTTATTATCTATTGTTACTTGAACTTTATGTATCGTATTATTTGTACTTCAGATTATGTTTGACATGCTTTGTTCTATCCATTTTTTTCTTTGCTGGATTGCTTTGTTTTGTTTATCCTTGAATCGAGGGTCTATCGAAAACAACATTTCTACCTCTGAGGTAGAGATAAGGTATGCGTACACTCTAACCTTCCCAGACCCCACTTTGTGATATTACACTAAATATATTGTTATTGTTGTTGTTGTTGTTATTATATATTTTAAAAATATTTTTTAACCTTTTTCCCAAAATTTTATTACATGAATAAGGCATGTCAAGTTTTTTTTTTAATAAAATAAGTGGGCTCATGACCCGTTTTATTTCAAAGTCCAAAACACCAAAACAAACAAATCAAAAAATCGGTCTACTTAAAGTTGCTCCAGCCCATTACAATGATTGGCCTACCCAATTCCTTCATCTGTTATCTATACCTAGAGCTAAGACCCTAAAGTAGGGTTTCCTAATTCTGCCTCCTCTCTGACATGGCACATTTCTTCAACTTGAAATTGTTCCTTCTCTTTCTATGGGTGATCAATCATCTTCCTCCTCCTTCTAGTTGATGTTCTACAGCTCAAAGAGGTAACATTTGACTTTCCTTGTCTTTTGGTCTTCTTCTTACTGTCTCCTCTTCTTTCAGGTGGAAATCCGATGGAAGGTGTTTTGCTAGAGGTGTCAAATCTTGTAAAACTTTGGAATTAGCCGGTGAAGTAGCAATGGGGAAAAGGTGTTGTTCAAGGTCTCCATCATTGGCGATTTCTCACTCTGAACTGAATGTCTGGCCCTCAATTTTGTTGGTTGTCCTTTTTGTAAGCTGTCTTAGTTTAGACTAGATAGTCCTTATCTCACAGTCCCTCACCGAGGTTCTCTGTAAATTTTATCTATGAGATACTATACTTATGTATTGATCCCTTGAAAATCCTGATGCAGACATTATTCTCCTTGTTCTGATTCTCAAATTTGGTATTTGAGCTTTATCTGCATTTAGCACTTGTTTGCATGCCCTTGGTAGTTGCTGAAAATTGTTATAACTACATTTATCTTTGTGATTGAATAAATTGTTTGCCAGTTTATCTGCTAATTGGTTGGCTTCCTTGAGTATGTGGTAGATTTCTATGTTTGTTGGCACCAACATTTGATGAATATCATCCATAACATCTTCTACCTCCCAAGGGACTTTTCATTCCTTTGTTAACATCTTCTGTAGACCGAGTGAATCAATTTCCAGAACAATGTAATTGCCTAGTGCTCTACAGCATCTTAGTGCATTCTAAACTGCTTTTACCTCTGCCTGCATGTTAGTTGCTATGCCTATCACTTGTGCTTCTGCATAGATCAAATCACCACTAGAACTCCTCACACAAAACTCATAAGCACTCATTTCTGGGTTTCCTTTGCAAGCTCCATCAGAATTGCACTTTATCCATTATTTCCTTAGGGCTTCCCATCTTATTATTTTATAATGAAGCCTGGGTTTATAATCCCGTAGGAACCTGATGCTTTCTTCCCATTGTATAGGAGCTTTGATCTAAGGTTAATTATGCTTTATAAACTGTTGAACAGTTTTTTGGCAAAACCAGATTATCCTTTGGAAGGTCACTTCTTGTCCATGCTTCCTCGCGTTCCTCCTCTTTCATAGTTCCCACATTAAAATTGTAGGAATAACTTTGTAGACTCCTTATAACATTTTAGGGCCTTGCAAATTCCACCATTTTACAATGAGTTGCTATAGATGTAGGCCATCCATGTTTATACCTGTACAAGTAGCAAACTGCTTCCATAACCTTTAAGCTATGGAGGCTGTTAGAAATAAATGTTGTATTGTCTCCTGGTGGTGATTTTCATAACAAAAACATCTAGACACTATCTTTATTTGCATCCTTTTGAGATTATCATCTATAGCGATTCTTCCCTTCCACACCCTCCATAAGAAGAAGCAAATTCTAAAAGGCAGTCCCTTAATTCAAATGTTCTTCATCCATCCCACTTCTTCCCCTTTCCTCCTAATTGTTTGAAAAGCTAATTTAGCTGTGAAACTACCCTTTGTGTTCCCCATCCACCATGCTTTGTTCGCCTCTGCATTCACCAAGGGGTAGATGTTCTCGCTATGTGATTATTCATGTCCTCAGAAAGTTTTCCTCTCAATTTCTCCCTGTCCCATCTTCCATTTGTTATGAAATCTTTTACCTCTACTACTTCTCCTTATTAATTAATGTGATCTTTAGTGTAGTATAAAGCCCCTTGTATGGTTTAGTTATCAAACCAGAAACTGGCATTTCCTTCTTTGATCTTCCATCATATCAGGTGGAACTAAAACCAGAAACTGGCATTTCCTTCTTTGATCTTCCATCATATCAGATATTCCACCTCATCCCTCAATGAGGGACGGTTATAATAAAGTTTACAAGTCATTTTCTGATGTAATTGAAGGTAAAGAGGGAAGATTTCGTGAGACGCTGAGAATTCTAATTTATTGTCAAAAGGCGAAGAAATAAATTCATCATTCCACTACACTTGATTCAAGAACTCAAGAATGAACTAATGTCTTGTTCAGGTATCTCGATGAAAAATCCAAACATCTCAGAGATAGATAGAGAGGTAGGAATTTCTCGAATGAACCACACTCCCCTCTCCTTAGCCATAATAGGATGCACTTTTTTATAATATTTATTCCATATGAATGTACTCCATAGTGAGGATGTAGATACTGTAAAGTTCCACCATGGTTTTGCAAAAAGTGATCTGGATACATCATGCAGAGATTTGAACCGCAGCCCACCTTCACTTCTTGGGTAGCATATCTCCTCCTAAGATACTCAGTGTTTCCCTTTGAGCCCTCCAGTTTACTCCAAAAGAACTTTGCCATAATCTTATGTATTTGGTCAAACATAGAATGCGACATGACGGGTTGTTTTATTATCACACACAAGTTCCGTGATGTGCTGTGAGTTTACAACACTTTTGACGCTTAAAATTGAGAAAATAACATGGACTTAGGTAGGCTGATGCTGGGCAGCCATAATCTGTATCAACATGTAAAAAGCACCCCTGAGCTCCTGATATGATGGCACAGGTATAGCTTGGGATGGTGCTGATATATCTGCCGCCCTAGCGGGCTCTGAATGTGGTGGTAGGTGTTGGGGAGATTGAGGTGGTGTCACCCTGTCTCCCTCAGATCAGGTTGACTCTTCCTGTGGTCCCCTACTAGTTCCCTCTCCTGCTACCTCATCCAATTCTCGACCAGTCGCGGTCTGCCGTGTGTCCGACATTTCTCTGTAAATAAATAGGACAACATAAGCTCAGGAAGTTACCCTATACAACACAACTCTATAGCACGACTGGAGGAGAAAGAAGAGTAACCACACTATTATGCCTTGCAGCCTCTTGCCTATAGAATGTGGTGCACAACACATCCATAGACAAGACTCTACTTGGCACGGCTCGCAGACTCTCCGGGATATGACCGGCTCTGATACCAAGTTTGTCACGCCTTACCTTGGGAGGTATGACTAGCACCTGGTGCCCTACTGATCTGAGCTAACCTGACTCAATTAGGGCACGTTCGACACTTAATTCAAGAAATGAATGGGCTATATCTCGGCTGTAAGTACAACCCCTGGACGACAAGGCCACCTGTAAAAGAAGACAGCTGACCACCATAATGCCATAACAGGGATCCTGTGTGGGCCGACAAGGCCACCATGCTGTCTAGTTATAACTGAAAAGTAAATCAGGCATTAAACTATACTATGGCCGACAAGGCCGCCAACTAACAGCTAAACAAGGCCCCACACGACCAACACAGAAAATGAAGCATACAAAGGCCCCACACGGCCAACAACAACTAACCACAGGGAATGTACAACAGTCCACAAGCCTCTAGGAGTGATATAATGGTCGAGACAGGGCCCCGACCTACCCATAAATTGTACATCAAAAGTACAAACCTCTATTGACTTTAAACTCCAAAGGGAAGGAGCTGAATAAACTACTGACTTCAGCTGGAGGCTAGGAACGTCCCGAACCGCGTCTATCCGCACCTGCAGGCAAGTAATGCAGCGCTCGGGGTGGGCGTCAGTACAACATGTAGCGAATATTTAAAGCAGAAAGATAATAACTAACTGAAAACTGGTAAAACTGTAGTATTAAAGGAAGAGAGTAAGGATTTAGCCTGAATACCTTCACTGTTCGAATTATCTAAACAACAAGTCTATATAAGCAAACAAGAATCTAACCGGGCTCCCATAAGCGTGGAAGGTACAAACAACACAAAAGAACCTACCTGAACCCCCATAAGCCCCGGAAAGTACAAACAAAGTCCACTCCTACTACCTGAATACTAAGGATGGTGTGTACACTACAACTCGGGGTGCCCCTCGCGGCCTCAATAAATAGAACCCAAATGGCCCTCGCGGCCTTAGTAAATAGAACTTTTTATAGCATAACATCTAACTACTCAACATCAAGGTAAGACCATTTTAGCTAGATTAACTCGGACAAGAATTTCTTTTTGTCGCCATAGGCTCAATTTAGTTTATAATAGCTGACACCAATAGATTTACTCTGAAGTACTATCGACACCCGGGTCGTACTAACTTTACGACGAACGTAACTTGCCAAAGGGATGACCTTACATACCTGGATTGCTGATTTCTGGTTAACTGGAGAGTTTCAATTTGTATTCAATATCCCTTTCCAATTGTAATCGTATTACTGGGAGAATGAGACTAGTTTAATACTCAATTCGGCAAAATGATAAATTGTAATAACAATATCAACTATACTTCAACTGACGGAATACAGCCGAAAACATTTAATTTCCCCAGAGTTTAGAAGGGATAAATGCTTACATGAAGCCTGTGACCGTATAGAAGTTAGTTTGGAGCAATTCCGACAACTTTGGCTCGGTAGGATATCGATTCGCCGGGCGAATTTCGCGAAAATAACTCCGTAGTAATGCTCCCTATGACCTTAAACTTTGATACCCGAAGTTAATTTGAATTCGGGCGGCATTTTTATAGCATGTTTACGAATATTTATTGTTTTCCTCGCACCTTTCCCGCTCTAGTCGTGTGTTGATTTGGAAAATGAACTTAAAATGATAAAGGAGGGCTTTATATAGGAGGGCAGTGCACCAGGGAGGCGCCTCGCGCCAGCCATCACGACAGCCCTAGTGCCGCGCCGGCCGATGTCCTGCCGGCCGGTGCGTCGCTCTGGCCCTTCGCGGCTTGGCCCTGTTCGATTCGACTTCCGAGGCTTCTCTACACGCATCAGACTCTCTTTATTTATCTCAAATCCACGCGTACACTTACTAATCGTTAACTTTTACGGGGTGTAACATTATTAAATATATAAATATATATATGTTATTCTTTTTAAAATTGAATAAAAAGAAAATATTGTCACAAATTGGGAGTTTGGGATTAATAAAATAACTTTGGTTAAATCCTTTTAAGGTTCCATTATCTTGGACCAAAAGCGTCCCATTTTGTGAATTTAAAGGATCATTCTTGTTCAGTGTCATACAAAAAGGACAAATAAATCAATCCTAAACTTAAGGGGTCATAAGTGACCAATTCCTTTACTAGTTTTAATAAGTGGCCGAAGCGCTCGATGTTTCGCTACGCTGCACCCCGCAGGAGAGCTGCATTTGCAACTCCTCTCTGCACTTGCTTTGAACCTAAACCCCACAATGGCAAAAGAGCGAGCAAAAGCTTCAGAAGACGAAAACGGAGCTCCATCGAAGAGGCAACACAAATCAAAATCCAAAAGGGAGGATGAATCTGAATCCGAATCCGAACCCGAAGGAGAAGAGAGAAAACACAAGAGAAAGAGAAGACGAAGTTCCAGGAGAAGATCGCGGGATGATTATGACAGCTCAGGTTCTTCATCATCCGGAGAAGATTCGTATTCGGACTCTGAAGACTCGTACTCGGATTCGGAGTCGGGTAGTTCGGAGTATTCGGATTCGGAAGAGGAAAGGAGGCGTAGAAAGAGGAGGCAGAGGAAGAGAAGAGAGGAAAAAGAGAGGGATAAGAAACGAAAGCTGAGGAAAGAGAAAGAGAAGAAGAGGAGGAAAAAAGAGAAAGAGAAGAAGGAGAGAAAGAAGAAAAAGAAAGAGAAGGGGAAAACTGGTGCCGTTACAAACTCTTGGGGAAAATATGGAATTATCAAGGAAACTGATATGTGGTGAGCTACTTTTCTCCTTTCCTGGCTTCATCTTATAATTTAAGTGTTACTTCTTGAGAGCATACTACTGTTACTTCTGTTTCATATTACACTCAAATTGTAAAAGAGTTACTTGTAATTATCTTTTAATTATGTTCCGTTTGTAAAATGTTTTTTCACAAAATAAGTCATCTTTTGGACAATATTTCCTGGAAAATGTTTTCTAATGTTTGGTTGGTGAGTGAAAAGTGTTTTTAGAAAAAAAAACAGTGTGTATTGAAAATTGACAATGATGTTAGAAGATTGGATAGTGTTTTAGTGAAACTTTGTGTATTATGAATTGATTAATGCGTAAATGTTGGCTTTAGTAGTGATTTGAAGTGTATTAGTAAAGGAAATGACTTCTCTTTTGGTCAAAATGTTTTCTTTGGATAATATTTTCACATGCTCAAACACTAGACAATCACTTATTATCCCAAAAGAATTTTCGGAAAGACTAAGTACTTGATTGTAAGCAAGCTGATTCTGTAAATATTTTGTGCTCTATGCATAGAACTTGTTCTCCCTATTTGTTTGAGCACCAACATATCCAAAACTTAGACACACGATTAATTTGTTTTTGTCATTGTTCTTAAAATGAAGATGGTCATTTTTATTATAGAAAAAATTATATGCTCAAAACTAATCCTTTGTTCAAGCTTTGAATGAGGTGGATGGATTTCTTGTAAGTATGAAGTTTGCCAAGTCTGATAACCTTTGAGCTTTAGGTCTAGGTAAGAATAAGTGTGAGTTTTTGAACCATTAGTTTTAGATAACTCTTAATTTACCTTAAAGACAAATTAGTTAGTTTTAGAATGAATAAGATCAAGTAAAGTGGAATGGTTAGATATAGAGGTAACATGTTCTTGGTGGAATAGTTGATCTGTGCAGGTTGGCACGGACACCTGCATTATTTAAAAAAAAGAAAAAGAAATAACAGGTATATGATCCATATAATCGACTCCAGTTCAGATATAGCTGACCTCAACTAGTTTGGCCATGAGGTATAGTTGATTGATTAATTGTGAGCCTTTTGACAAAAGTAGGTAGCACTAATATGGCCTCGTGCTTAAGTTGTCAGCCTTTGGAAAAGGCTCAAGGGGCTTGCTCAAATAAGCTGGTAAAAAGGAGTTATGGATTAGTGGAACATGATTGATAGTTATGGATCTTTACCATTTTAGATGCAAAGATGCACAATTTTTCTTATGGATTAGCTATATGTTGCATCCAAGGGTGTGACCGTTCAATGAAGTGGGTATAAACCTTGGACACCAAGGTTCAATCCCAAACAAAGACAAAAATACTTGATGTTTTCTTTTCATTTGCCTAATCCTTAAATAAATCTATCAGTAGATACTAAAGGTGGTGCAAGCAGGTGGCTTTTCAGTTTTGTATTGAACGCATAACCAGCCAATGATCAGCCATACTATTGCCGGACGAAAATTTGTAAGACAAACCAAACTTCTATACATTTGGCTTATGCCTTATATATTGTATTTCACTGGAAATCTTATTCTTCAGGAGAACAAACAAAGAAGGAAAAAAGGCATTTGTATGTCATCTTTGAAAATTGATTTATCAGCCTTGGCAACTTATGCTATCCTAGTCACTGCACTCCAATCTCCGGAGTGAACAAAAGCCCCTCTACCAATGTAAAAAATAAACACTAAATAATGCAGATCCTTTAATTTTTTCCTATTTCGGGCAGTTGCAGTGTTCAAGTTATTTTTATCAATACTCTTATGGAGGTCTAGCCAGAAGTAGTCCTTGTTGCCCTACTCACTCATCATGTAGATAGCTGTGCCAAATAGTTTCATTGTAGACAATTCTGTCATCACAGTTAATCTTTTTAGCTGGAACACTTGACCCCTGTAATTAGCACCGATAATCTTTTGGACTTCGTTAGCTCCCTGATCATAGCATAGCAATTTTTGTATTGGAGCTAACTGTCTCTTCTCTTTTGTATCTCTTGTTTCTTATGCATCTTCTTGATGCCTTTTAAAGATATAATCTTACTTCATAAAAAGAAAAAGACAACGCGCTACACATCTTTGCTTGTGATAATTTTGCCACCTCTTTAGACATCGTTTCTATAACAAGAAGTACGCCTTAGCCTCAAACAAATTGAGGTTGGCTATATGAATCCTTACTGACCATGTTTCTCAATTTAAGCTCAACTCATATCTTTATCATACCAAATAAAAAATAGAAGTGAAAAATAATTTGAATATTAATAATAATAATAATAAAAAAGGTCTATATTTTTACTAACTCATAAATTTATGATAAGTTCAAAAATATTCATTGAAAAGCAATAGGTTCAAATTCAATGTACTAACAAGACTAAAGCCTATCCCGGACCAAGTAAAATCACCTATATCATATGAGTTTTTTTTAAAAATGAAATAAGTGATATAATAATAGCAAAGCATCCAGAGGATGCAAGGGTTACAAAAGTAGGAAGAGTCAGCTCCACTAGAGTGCAAAATAGAGCCTATAATAATACAAAGGAGCTGACAAAATCCATAAAGCTATCAGGGTTATATACAGGAGTAAGATTAACCAAACAAAATAGGGAAACTAAGCATCTGGCCTTGAATTTAGATCTTGCAGCTGAGATGCCATCAAAGCATCTTTGGTTCCTTTATGTCCATAAGGACCACAAATGGTAGCTGGAACCATAACTAGACTTTTCGATGGACTTCGCAACTTTCCAAGAATTCCAGCAGACAAAACCTCTTTGAGATTGGATGGTAAGACTCATTGGAGACCAAAGAGGTCAAAGAACATAGACACAATATTTGATGCCACAGGGCAATGCATGAATAGGTGATTGACAGTTTCTAGGCTGCTCAGGCACATATAAACCTATTAGCTAGATGGAATTTTCTTCTGTTGGGGTTGTCTTGATTTAGGCAAACATTATTAAGGGCTAACCAACAAAAACCACTGATTTTGAGGGGCAGTTTAATCTTCCAGATAAGCTTCCATGGCCATTGATCAATTAGAGCTTTTTTAGAGCTCAAGCACTGATGGTTGTAAGAACTGTGAATAGTCCATTCCTGCTGTTATCCCACCTGAGCATGTCCCTCCTCTGGGGGTGGATAGTATTGTTTTGCAGGTTGCCAAGGAGGGTTTTCAATTCTTCAAACTCCCAATCATTCAAGTTTCTTCTCAAATTTGGGCACCATGTGTCTCCCATCAAGTTCTGTGAAACAGTAGAATCAAGATTAGAGGCAATAGAGAAAATCCTAGAAAAAGCCTCTATCAAAGTACTCTGCCCTGTCCAAAGTTCTTTCCAAAAATGGATGTGGTTCCCATTTCCCACCTGAAGAGTGGTATTAAGAGAGAAATCAGTCCACATGTTCCTGATTCCCTTCCACAGTCCACAACCATGAGGTAACCTGCTAGAGTTTGACACCCAGAGACTATCATTAGTCATTACCGTATGTGGCTCGAGTATATTACCCACACCATCTTGATTGTACCTCCAGTGCCATTTAAGAAGCAAGCTCTTGTTATGAAGTGCCAAAATTTTCACCCCAAGCGCCCCAAGGGATTTGGGAAGGACTACCCTCTCCCATTTCATCAAATGGAGTTTATGAGATTTGTTGTTGCCTTCCCATTAAAATGAACATCTGAGACTGTCAAATTATTGAAGGCCTTTAGCAGGTGCAAGAAATAAGGACATAAAGTAGGTGGGGATGCTATCCAACACACAATTGATCAATGTTATTCTGCCACCAAAAGAGAGATTGTTGTTGCCGTGATGCTAGTCTTTTTCTCAAAGTTCTGCCGCAACTCCCTTCCATATCTCAGACAGATTTATATCTAGCACCCAATGGAAGCCCAGGTAGGTGGTAGGATATGATCCTGTGTTGCAACTCATAATATTAGCCAATTCTTCCAAGCTGTGAACTAGGTTAACATGATAAATTGCACTTCTAGACATATTGACGTGAAGACCAAAAAGAGCCTGAAAAAGCATCGGTGTGATGTTTAAGTGTTGGACCTGAGACCTCTCTGCACCACAGAAAATAAGGGTGTCATCTGCAAATAACAAGTGGGAAACCTACTGCTAACGTCAAAGCCCTCCAACCAGTTGAGTTGTTTGGCGTTGTCAAGCATCCTGCTAAGGCTCTCTATAGCTAGGATAAATAAGAAAGGGGACAAGGGATCTTCTTGCCTAATTCCTCTCTTGGGAAGAGCCCCATTGGACTCTTGTTCACCAGAACAGAATATTTCGTTGTTGAAAGGAGAACCTTATCCATTTGTCACCAAAGTCCATCTGTCTCAAAAGAATATCAAATACCGCCAGTTTCATTTACAAAAAGCCTTTACTATGTCCATTTTTAAAATAGGCCAGGGACAGTAGACTTGATTTTCCCGTCCAAGGCTTCATTTGCAATGAGAGCAGCATCTGTAATTTGTCTTCTTTTGACTGATAACCTGAGACCAGCTTCCCGATCACCCTTTTGAACTCTTTTAGATAACACCTTAGCCACTATCTTTTAGACACTGCCTATGAGGCTGATGGGTCTAAAATCCTTCAATTCAATTGCTCCTTTTCCTTTTAAGAATGAGGGCTACGAAGGTGGCATTAACGGATTTGACCATATGACAGTTGTTGTAGAAATGACAGAAGGTGTTCATGACTTTGATTTTCCAAATACATCATTATCGTATACGCTTCCATATATATATAGCGCAACCCAATTTTTATTTTTTACCTTCATCCTGCTTTATGGTCCCCTAACATTTCTGATAAAAGGCCATAGTGAAGCCATCAGGACCAGAGCTCTTGTCAGGGGCACAAGAATTAATGGTACTAAGGACTTCTTCCTCTTCAAATGGACATTCCAGAGACTCTTTTTCCACTGTCTAGACCGTTTAGACCTTCAAATGCAACACTGGGCCCCAGTTCTCATTCTCAGTATACAATCTTGAGCATAAGTTCAGGATAGCCTCCTCGATTACTTCGTTATAATCAGTTATGTCCTCATCTACCTGTAACTTGTCAATACAATTGTATGTGAGAGTTAGCTACTCTTTGAAAGTACTGTGTTCTTGTCACCTTCTTTTAGCCAAAAACACCTGGATTTCTGCCTTCAAGAGATCTCATTTCCCTAATTAACTGTTGAAGTTCCATTTTGAGCAGCAAAATTTTGTTAAGTCTCTTCTTGAGACAATAATCTGCCTTCAGCTGCCTGTCCAACATCTGTAGCTCCTCCACTGCGTTGTTAGTTTTGATGGTGACACTACCAAAAACTTCCTTGTTCCATGTTACTAGATCCTTTTTTAACATCTTAAGTTTCTGGGCAAGAATAAAATCTGAGGAACCATTCATCACATAACCCTGCCACCACCTAAGTTGCTCGGACTCTTCACTTTCGGTGCCGCACCCGTGTCTGCACGACGTGGGTGTGGGATCCGTATCCGATGTGGTCAATCGATTCTGGATAATTTGACCAAAATCGACCAGGAAATTCCGAACAGATTCAATGATTTTTGTGAAATTGAAGAAAATGGAATAACTTGTATATAGAAATTTCTATGTCACTCCTTTTTCTTTTATCTCCTTCCCAGATTTTTCTCTTGCTTAATATTTTCTCCTCAAGTTTTCCACATAATATCTCATAATCTAGGTTTTATAACTCTTATTTTAGATATTTGAATTATTTTTAGCCGAATCCCCGCACCCGTATCCATACTTGGATCCGTATCCCCGAATCTTAAAATTTAGACCATGAAGGATCCGAC
>JACEIK010005602.1:0-11506 GCA_018107945.1 Datura stramonium
TCTGCTTGAAGCTTAATATCTCACTTCTGAGCTTGGCAGTCTTTCCTGAAGGGAAGAATCTGATGAGGAACTTCTTTGCTAAGTCATCCCAAGAAGTAATTGAATTAGGTGGCTCAGCCTTCAACCACCTCTTTGCCTCTCCTAATAAAGAAAATGGGAAGAGTGTTAGTCGGACATAATCAGATGACACTCTAATGGGGACAAAGGTGTCACTGATCTCCAAGAAGTTCTGTAAGTGCTATTGTGGGTCCTCATGAGTCATCCCAGTGAACTGGTCACTCAAATGTAATAGATTCACCATGTTCTTTTTAAGCTCAAAGTTCCCTCCAGACTCCGGTTTGCGGATATTGGAGGTCACATTTATCGCTAGTGGGATTGCCACTTCGCGAACTGGTCGGGCTTCCATTTGATCAGGTAACAACTCTGCTTGCCCAACTGGTCGATGTTGTTGCAACTGCTCTTGTAATCTTTTTTAACTTTCTCTTTAGAGCTTCCCTCCTGAGCAAATGCAGTTTACATTCAGGTTCCAACAATGGTTCCACCAACTCTCTATTTCTTGCCAGCTCTACAAGGACAACCTTTCACCTGCAATATAGCAGATTAAGACAAAGTTTCTCAACACTTAAGGAAATTAAAAATCACACAAAAATAGAAAAAATCACTAAACTTCGATAGTCCCCGGCAACGGCGCCAAAAACTTATTTGCGGTCCAGTGCACTCGCAAGTGTATGCGGTCATACAAGTAATACAGTGGCCCTTTTTAAGAGCCGGATGTCAAACCCACAGGGACTGGACCAATTCAGCGAATTATCAAGTTCAAGTGTTAAAATTAACTTCACAAGAGTTGATTATAGAAATTTTTGGTAAATTCTAATTAAGTCGAGGGGTGATCACAAAATACTCGAGAAACGATATAAGAAGCAACTAGAGTTAAGGCCTACTAATCATGCAATGCTACAATTCACAATGGTTCGAGTATGAAAACTTCAGTTGTTGTCTCAACTAATTAAGATGCTATGTTCATGGTCTTTCAAGCCTTAAAACACGACAAACTAGTCTCACACCTATGTCGTTGAGCGGGGATGTGATGTTCTAATTCATGAGAAATTTAAATACATGGATGTGGTTCATGTAGTTTGTGCCCTTGATTATGGACTTTCATACCTCTAATCATTTACCCTGACTTAGCTTCACAACTACTTCTATGAGTGGTGATGTGATAATTCTAAGTCGGTGTCTAGCTCATCCCGTTTTAATAACTAAGCAAGGCAAATTGGGTATAATTTCTATCCTAATCGCGAAGCCTATCATAAAGGTAAGAACTTGCTCCCTACATTCTCATATTCTAGCCTAGGGTTACTCTTTCGAGGTTTTACCTAAGCTTAATGTATTTGTTTTCATGGTGATCAAGCATAAGAACAACAATAATTAAGAATGTAAGACAAAACAACAACTAAAACTCAAACCAATGAAGAATTCATGCAATTGCAATCATATTACGTAGCCTCAACCCTAGAGGAAGGGTTTTAGCCACTCATGTTTGTAAAAATACTCAAAAACATTATTAGAGTAACGTACTTAAAAGAGAAGGCAAAACAATGAACCCTAGGTAGAGTTCTTCACTTATCCCTTCGCTCCTTTACGGTTTCCCAAAGAAATTTTGTGATAAATGATTTTTGGAGCTAAGGTTTTAATTTATACTAAATGAAAAATTGCACTTTTTGGCCGTGCATTGACTGCCTCCATGTCACGGAGCTGGTCGCCTCAATTTGCCTCCATGACATGGAGCAAATGCGGAGGGTTACTGGAAATTTCGGCAGTGGCATGGCATGGCAGTGTGCTGTGTGCGTTGCCCAACGTGGCACGACAGCAATTGCGCAAGGCCCTTAGCATGGCACGACGCCATTGCGCGCTGCTGCTGCTGCTTCACCTGCCCTCACACGCACATGCATTGGCGTGACACGGCACCTATCACGCAGGTCAGCCGGCGTGGCAAGCTGGGCTGTGCGGCAAGGCTATTTTTCATGCAATCTTGTGCAATTGTCATCCCAACTCAATCCAAAGCTCCTCCTTGCTCGTGCATCTTCATATTTAGCCCATCTTTAACATTTTTTTCTACAAAGCAAAGAGCTAATCACATTGGTTAGTTTATGCACGAAATTATACAAAATTAAATGAGAATATAATTAATTAAATTGGCCAAATGACTAAATCAAGATATAAAATAGCACTTGGGCACATAATTATGCCCAAGATCAATGAATAAACCTACGTTGGTGCATAGCTTTGAGGCCCGGGTTTTACTTGAGCCCCTAACCTGCTCGGTGCTAAAAACTACTCCAAAAAATTCATATGCTATCTATTGTTTTTCAACGAAGCTGAACCATCAGTTTTAACCAAGATGTTCATGAAATTATATACATAGTCTAAAATATGAATTTTAGGAGCCTTGGCTCAAAACATACCACAAGTTGAAAGTGGGAGTCTAGACTCCTAAACCATGTGGTAAGCTAACATAAAAAACTTGAACTAAATCATGAAAACATACTTAGATCATGTGGGCTTTCCCAAACTTTAACATGCTTGAAATAGACTTGCTAGTAAAAAATCATGGATTCATACATGTGTAATTCATAAATATTCTTTCGTGCTAAACATCCCATCATGCTTTGAAACATATATCATAATCATAAGTTTTCATAAAACTTGCATAATTGAGCATAATTTTTCCAATACTATAAATCACGAATTGTAATTCAAATAAGTATAAACACATGCCCATGAATATGAAAATATCATTTAAAACATGAAGAGAATTGACCTATGATTAAAACGTAGAGAATTCATACTATGGGTTAAACCCCATAGGAATCATACACTTGAATTCATGAAATTGAGAAGAAGATTGGGCATGAGAATGAAAAGAAACTTCCATTCATAACCTTATATACCTGGGTGATCTAATTCTACACCCTTCCTTGAAAGCCCAAGAGATTTGGGAAAGAACTAGGAGAATTCTCAAGCTTGATCTTCAATAGAACTCTCTAAACTTGCATGCATGGGAGAGAATGACTTAGGATAGGCTAAGCACTCTTAAAAATCTCCTAACAAAGCTTAAAATGACGTAGTTAGCACTTAAGAATTACAAAAACACCCTTACTAAAAGCGCATGAAAAAGGAACCTGCTAGTCATCACGAAGGACCCCACAAGTCGTGAGGTAGGGAACGACTCATGACTCCCCTATCATGACCTCCACTAGAAAATTCCACCTTCAACTTAGTTCCCTGGACACGACTTACTTCACGAGTTGTTATGTACTCCACGACTCGTGACTGCCACTCGTGGTCACCTCCTGACCACGATTTCCTCCAAGGCTAGCCTCCACTTCACAAGTCACTCCACGACTCGTGGAGCACTTCACGGGTCACTGGACGAGTCGTCTGTGACCTGGTGAAACATTACCTATTTTATCTGCTTCCACCACCGGGTATGATCTTAGGGTCTTTCGGGATATTACAATATCTTCCCTTTGGGAACATTTGTCCTCGAATGTGCATAAACCTACTGAATGAATGGGGAAAGGAACTACCATCCCAAATACTGGATATCTAAAGCCGAGAACTAATGGAGTAACTGACTCTGGACTGAAATACATGACTGAACTAAATTCATGAATCACACATACACATGCATTGACATAAAAGAAACTGAGAGACATAAACTAGACATGAAGTTGAATAGAGTACTAAGGAGGAAACTGATACCTCAAGATGTAACTGAGCCGAAAGGGAAAAGATGTGGGTTTTTAGCTATCATATCTGCTTTGGCTTCCCATGTAGGTCCCTCGACAAACTGATTTCTCCCCATAACCTTTACTAAAGCTTCTTCTTTGTTCCTCAACTTTCGAACCTGGCGATCATGGATTTCAATCGGAACCTCTACATAGCTAAGGCTATATTTCTCACCTATGCTCTCCACTGAAACAACCAAAATTGGGTCACCAATGCACTTCTTCAAGAGCAATACATGGAAAACTGGATGTACAGAAGCCAACTCTGAGGGCAACTCCAACCTATAGGTGACCTTGTCAACACGTCTCACAATCCTGTACGGGCCAACATATCAGGGACTAAGCTTCCCTTTCTTTCCGAATCTCATCACCCCCTTCATGGGAGATACCTTTAAGAACACCCAGTCATCAACTTCAAATTCAAGTTCTCTTCTCCTCGCGTTCGCGTAGGACTTTTTAAGACTAAGTGCTGTTTTTAGCCTTTTTATTATAAGTTGAACTTTCTCCATAGCCTCATGAATTGAATCTGGCCCTACCAATGTAGCTTCACCTACTTCAAACTAACTAATAGGAGACCTACAGCTCCACCCATAAAGAGCCTCCAACGGGGCCATTTGAATACATGAGTGGTAACTATTGTTATATGCGAACTCGATAAGAGGTAAATGATCATCCCAACTACCTTTGAAGTCAATCACACATGCTCTCAACATATTTCGAGAGTCTAAATGGTCCACTCAGCATGACCATCTGTTTGCGGGTGAAAAGTTGTACTAAGCTTGAACTGAGTACCAAGTCTCCTCTGAAATGACTTCCAAAATTGTGAAGTGAACTGAGTACCTCTGTCTGATATGATGGACAAGGGAACACCATGAAACTGAACTAACTTCCGAATATACAAATTGGCATTGTCCTTAGCTGAATCGATAGTTTTGATTGGTACAAAATGAGTTGCTTTAGTCAACCTGCCTACCACCACCCAAATAGAGTGATACTATCGGCTAGTACAAGGAAACCCCATAATGAAGTCCATATTGATCTCTTCCCACTTCCAGGCGGGGATACTGATGTCTTGAAGAACATCTCCTGGTCTTTGATGCTCCACTTTCACCTATTGCCAATTCAGACACTTATCCACAAACTCCGTTATGTCCTTCTTCATACTATTCCACCAATAGACTTCTCGTAGGTCATGGTACATCTTGGTGGCACCTGGATGCATAGAATATTGGGAACCATGAGCCTCATGCAACATCCAATCTCTCAAGTCATCAACATATGGAACACACAAACGATCTTGATATCAAAGTACACCATCTCCCCCTTAGGAGAAGACCTCTATATTTTGATTCTGAACCGCTTCCTTCAAATTTACCAAGATAGGATCCTCATCTTTTCTATACTTGACCTTAGTCACTAAGGAAGATTTTGAGCCATTCTGAACAACGACACCACTACCCGTTGAATAAATAAGACAACTCCTAATCGAGTAAGCCGGTGAACATCCTTCACTAATTCTTTCTTTCCATCTTTCATATGAGAAACACTCTCCACGGATAGCCTGCTAAGAGCATCCGCCACAATATTGGCCTTGCCCAGATGATAAAGGACACTCATGTTATAATCCTTGAGAAGCTCTAACCACCTCTTTTATCGCAAATTCAGGTCTTTCTGGGTAAACACATACTGAAGACTCTTGTGGTCCATGCACACATCCATATGCGCTCTATACAAATAGTGTCTCTAGATCTTCAAGGAGAACACCACTGCTGCCAATTCCAGGTTATGCATCGGGTAATTCTTCTCATGAGTCTTAAGCTGTCTAAAGGCATACACAATGAAATTTCCATGATGCATCAATACAAAACCAAAACCAACCCTAGAGGCATCACAATACACCACAAATCCATCTGTACCCTTGGGTAGGGTCAATACTGGGGCTGAAGTGAGTCGAGTCTTTAACTCTTGAAAACTCTTCTCACAGACATCCGACTACTGAAATTTGACTTTCTTCTGGGTAAACTTAGTCAACGGTGCTGCAATGGACAAAAATCCCTCAACAAACCTTCTGTAGTAACTAGCTAAACCTAAGAAACTCTTGATATCTAAAGGATTAACCGGTCTAGGCCAATTCTTTGCAGCTTCTATCTTTTGGGAGTCCACCTGTACACCCTCACTCAACACCACATGGACCCAAAATTCTACTGAGATCAGCCAAAACTCATACTTTCTAAATATAGCAAACAACTGGTGATCCTTAAGAGTCTATACCACAATCCTCAAATGAGCGGTATGCTCCTCCTAGCTCCGAGAGTATACGAGAATGTCATCTATGAACACAATCGCTAACATGTCCAAATATGGCTTGAATACCCTATTCATCATATTCATAAAAGCTACAGAAGCATTGATTGGTCCAAAAGGCATAACTACAAACTCATAGTGACCATACCGAGTCCTGAAGGTTGTCTACGGGATGTCACTCTCTCTAACTCTGAGCTAATGATAACTGGAACTGAGATCTATCTTTGAGAAACACTTAGTGCCCTGAAGTTGGTAAAAAAATCATCAATCCTTGGAAGAGGATACTTGTTCTTGATTGTTACCTTGTTCAATTACCAATAGTCAATGCACATACGAAGAGAACCATCCTTTTTCCGAACAAAGAGAACTTTTGCACCGCACAGGGATGTGCTAGGTCTGTTGAAACCCTTTTCTAAGAGATCCTTCAACTGTTCTTTCAACTACTTTAGCTTAGCTAGAGACATTATGTAAGGAGGAATAGATATACGTTGCGTATTGGGAAGAACGTCAATACTAAAGCCGATCTCCTATTCGGGAGGGATTCAGGGTAAATCATTTAGGAACACCTCTAGATACTCACACTCTATAGGAACTGATTGGAGAGTTCGGATCTCGGACGTAGCATCCTTAACCCGAACTAAATGATAGACACAACCCTTAGAAATCATATTTCTTGCCTTAATTTAGGAAATAAAGCGACCTACAGGAGTAGCTGAACTACCCTTCCACTCTAGGACTAGCTCACCTGGAAACCGCAACTCTACCGCACGGGTTCTACAATTCATGGAGGCATAACTTGCATGTGACCAATCCATGCCAAAGATAACATCAAAATCTGTCATGTATAACTCTAATAGATCTACTGAGGTGATTTTTCTGAAGGACTGTGATAGAGAAATTTCTGTATATCCGTCGAGCTATAACTAAGTCACCGACTGGAGTAGAGACTGAGAAGGGTTTTGATAGGATTTCGGGACTGACTCCGAAACTACTAGCAACATAGGGCGTCAAGAAAAAAAGGTAGCCCCTGGATCTAACAATGCATAAATATCAAGATAAAATAGTCGTAACATACCAGGGACCATATCTGGTGAGACCTACTACTTTTTACGAGATGAAAGGGAATAAAATCTATTCTGACGCCGACCACCCCCTACACTAGTGGATGCACCCTACTGAGTCGAGGGTGCTAGTTGAGCTGCTGAATTGGTGGTTGGGTCTCACCCTCTACCTTGGCCCTATCTGGATTTTGGACAATCTCTGAGCATATGATTGAGCTTCCCACACCCGAAATATGCACCTATCCCCTCTAAGCACTAACCGGTGTGCCTCCTACCACACCTTTCACAACCTGGAATGCTGGTCTCCACTTACTTGCTCCCCTGACCTCGAGAGCTTGATGCCCATCCCCTCTAATCACGCCTAGATATGGATGGAACACTTGCTGCTGACGATGCTGGGACTGATGATCTCTGGTGGACTGCTGATGATGTACACCACCCGACCTCTGCTGGGAGAACCCAAAACTATCTATCCTGGTCCTCTTAGCCTCTCTCCCCCTCTCTCATCTACACTACCTCCATCTGCTGGGCATATAAAATTAATCGGGAGAAGTTGATGTCCCGATATAGCATAGCGGTCCTGCAATCCTTGATCAAGTAATTCGCTAGCCCATTCACAAATCTGCGCACCCGAGCCCTCTAATCGGCTACCATCTTTGGTGCATACATGGACAAGCAGGTGAACTCTAGAGAATACTCCTGGATGGTTATATTGTTCGGTCTCAGATTCAAAAACTCTGCTACCTTGATCTCCCTCATCTCCCGATAAAAGAATTGGTCCAAGAATGCGGTAAGAAACTCATACCAACAAATGGGACCCGCTCTGACTCCCCGACCATCCTTTCACTACCTGAACCAAATATGTTCAACCCCCTTAAAATGATAAGAGGCTAGGTCTGCACACTCCTTCCCCTTCACCCCCATTGTCTAGGTGATTGTCTGAATCTCCTCGATGAACTCATATGGGTCCTCATGCACTCTCGACCCAAGAAACTCAAGGGGATTCATCATAAGGAAGTCCCTGACTCTAGCCGCCGCTGCATTCCCATTCTGAGGAATGCGAGCCACTGCTTATTGATTGACCTGGGCGGTCAACTCCTGCGCCAACATCTGGATAGCTGCCCTAAACTCAGCATGGGCAACCTGCTGAGGCACATGATCCTCCAGACCTGGTGGGGCTTGATGGTGCCCATATTCGTTTCCATTCTCATGGAAATTTTTATTTTCATTAGCGTTCCTTCTTTTGTTAACTCGGCGTGGAGGCATGATTCTGCAAACGCGTACAGCATGAGTTAGACAAATATAGAGATACTTCATTGCACGATATTGATCATGAAAGAATGGAAATTTCCTAAAATATTTTATAGCCTCTTTTTCACAAGTGTGGTGTGCTTCACACCTGTGAAAAAGACCCCACATAACGTGGCTTTCAGACACCTAGGACAAGCTGAACCTTTTCTCTAATACCAAGTTTTTCACGACTCGAACATATGCTCGGTAGATACGTAACCTAGAACCATAAATGGCTCCAAGTCGACCCATGGCATGAATATGAAAATGAAAGCTCAATATACACAAAGTGGAAATCTGAAATCTAAAATAGCATAATTCTGAATAATAAAACATTTAAACGTCTGAAATCTCAAAACAAAGAATCTGAAGCTGGAAATATAAACTATGTTTGAAAAGTTTCTACATACTGATGAGCTGATGGGACAACCAGCCCAGCTAGCTCACTAGATGTTTGAAATTAAAAATCGATAATAACTCTACTATCTAATGGTCCTCGAAGGATAAGGACTCACCAACAAGCTATCTGGACTAAACTCTGTAAATTGCCTAACAGCAAGAATGAACCTTAACGTCTAAACCTATAATATGAAATGATACAGCATAGAGTATGCGGTCAGTACTTGAAATGTACTGAGTATGCAAGGTAAGTAAAAAAGGCTAAGTAAGTAAAATTGAAAACATGCATAACATAAATCATATCATTATAAGATTCTGAGAGTAAGGACTTGCATGCTGATATTTTGAAAACATGAATAAACATAACTGCACATTATAACTGAAATGAATGACCCAAAGTTGAAACTAATGATCATGAATAAAACTGATAAATTGAACATTGGGTCAAACCTATTGAAAACATAATATCATAGTTGATGAACATGCATAATTGAAATTATAAGGAACAATGGGAGACTCATCATATAACCGACATAATCACGACAGAGCTCACATGATGCCAACTATTATACTCAAGTGGGCAGAACTATCCAAAGCCTTTCCAGGGCTAAGGTTGCTACCATGATATCGATATCAAGCTAAAGGCCCCTTGGGGGTAGGGGAATCTCACAACGGAGGTCCCAATTAATCTAAATAAACATACATTGGCTTGTAGTTCTGAGGCCTGGGGTTTACCTGAACCCCTAGCCTGCTCAGTGCTAGACACTTCTCCCAAAGCATGCATATTCTCTCCATCATTTTTCAATGAAGTTGAACCATCATTTTTCAATGATTTTGAACCATCTTTTTTCAATGAATTTGAACCATCATTTTTCAATGAAGTTGATCATGAAATTACACACATAGTTTGAAATTTGAATGTGAGGAGCCTTCGCTCAAAACATACCAGAAGCTGAAAGTGGGACTCTAGACTCTAAAACCATGTGGTAAGCTAACATCATAAACATGAACTAAATCATAAAAACATACTTAGATCATATGGGCTTTCCCAAAATTTAACATGCTTGAAATAGACTTGCTAGTCAAAAAACATGGATTCATAAATGGGTAATTCATAAATATTCTTTCATGCTAAACATCCCATCATGCTTGGAAATCTGCATGTGGTCTGCAGTTGCAAATCTGCTATAGCAGATGAAAAGCAGGTGCAAGGCAGTCCCATCCGTGGAGGCATCTGCATTTAGCAGATGCAAATTGACTACATTTCATGACTCGAACATAGGCCCAGATAGCACTTCGGGACAAGGAACCCCGAGAGGCTCCAAGTAGATCCATGGCATGAACATAGCGGTTAAGAGCATACAACGAGCAGAAACTTATAAAATAAAACATTCTTAAGAGGAAGTTTGCATACATATCAATCTAAAACAAATTCAACATTTACAAGTTGATATTCTACATAATGTCTGAAAAGCCTCTAACATAACTGATGAGCTGGTAGGACAACATCCCCAACTAGCTCGACAAAAGTCTGTAACTGAAATAAAATAACAATGATCAAATAGGATGTCCTCTAAGGATGAGGACTCACCACCACTAGCTAAATAGGACTGAGGGGAAAGCAGAACTAATGGTGCGGCTGAGACTGATCCCTCAGACCTGTATCAAGAAACGATACAACATAAAGTATGCGGTCAGTACTTGGAATGTACTGAGTATGCAAGGTAAGTAAAACAGATAGTTAAAATACATAATAGTTTGTAAGAGTAGGATAGTATGAACATGAAGTGAATATCATAATATAAACATGAGGGCTCAAGGTTTTCAAACCATTCATAATCTAGTCATAATCACAGTCATAAGAGAAACCTTATAAAAGCATAACTTGAGAATAAGTAACATATACATAACAATGCATAAATTATTAGGAACAATGGGAGAACTTGTCTTAACCGACACCATCATGATGCCCCAATTATCTCGCTCAAGTGGGTAGAGTTTTCCCAGGCTCGCCGGGAAAGGGACGTGCATGATGTGATATCACAAGGGGGATCAATGAATACGTATACCTACAGTGGCACATAGTTCTAATACCACGGGGTTTACATGAATGTCGAGTCTACTCGGTGCTAGACACCGCTCCCAAAAATATGAACATGAGGTTTATATCGTAATCATGAAATTATTCATGAAGTTCATGGACAAATAAATTATAACATACTTGATCATACTTGAAATACATGATTAGCCATGAATAAGGGCCCGTGAGTCAACCATAAGTCATAAATTCATAAATCATGAAGAACATGCATATTTGTGAAAATTCTTATACTTGACATTCATATATCCATAAAGAATACTCGAATAGAAATCATATCATAAATCATAAATCATAATTTAGGCTTAGGGAGATCAAAGCCATAATAGAATCATAACTTGACTTTTCATGAAACTTTGCATAATAGGAATAAATTGACTTGGATTTGAAATCATAAAAATTAGAATCAATTTAAATATAAAATATGTCGGTAGATCTTAAAATAACATTTAGAACATGAAGGGAATTTACCCATAATCAAATCAAAGAGAATTCCATAAATTTGGGCATAAAACCCCATAAGATCATCAAATTTACTTTGATACTTGAATTCATGAATATGG
>JACEIK010005602.1:16990-27294 GCA_018107945.1 Datura stramonium
AAATATTATTTCTTTGGTTGTCTGCATTCTGAAAGATATAGTTCATTAACACTTAAGTTAATTATTACCTTAGTTCAGTCCCTGTGGGATCGATACTTGGATTACTTAAGCCATTTTACTACTAGTTCGACCACGTGCACTTGCGTGTAGTACCAAAAGCCGCGAACAAAACACTCTAAACTTGCATGCATGGAATAGAATGTATTAGGATAGGTTAATAACCCTTTAAACCCTTCTAACTGAGCTTAAAACGATGTAGTTTAGGACTTAGGGTCTTACAAAATTACAAATTTACCCTTACTAACTTTGCAGGAAAAATACAATTGCCAGTTACTACGGGCCTCACCATGAGTCGTACCATGAAGTAATGACTCGTGGTCGCCACTCATGGTCACAATTGGCGACCTAGTAACCTTCCCGGAATCTCACCACGGGTCCATCTCACGAATCGTTACAAGCCACCATGAGTCGTGAGGTCACTCATGGTCCCTCAGTCTCAACTACTAACCTTTTTCCTCTGAAACTTTCCACGACTTCATCCCACGACTCGTGGTTTCCTACCACGGGTCATAACATCACTCATGACTTCTCCTCTTTGCACAAAATTTTCCCTAATTTACGACCCTTTTCATAACTAGTCGGCTCTCACAACGAGTCGTACCATGACTCATGTCTTCCAAAGTTAGTCGTCCCCTTACCTCCCCATGACCCTGACCTTGAGTCATTCCCACATACCATGACTCATGGTGTGACTCGTGGTTTGGACACTTAGACTCCAGGTCTTCTTCGTGAAACCTCCTAAGACCTGTTACTTGGTCTCACGACTCATACCATGAGTCATTCTGGTGCAAAAGTGGAGATTTTTCTGTTTTCTCTGGTTCAACCCTCCGGTCTAATCTTAAGGACTTCTAGGGTATTACAATATCTCCCCCTTGGGAACATTCGTCCTCGAATGTGGGGTAAACATACTGAATCACTGAGGAAAACTTGTCATCCCAATTATTGAACATCTAAAGCTGAAAACTGACAAAGTGACTGAATCCGGACTGAAATACATGACTGAACTGAATTCATGAATCATACGTACATAGACAGGAAAGAAGCTAGAACACATGAATTGAACATGAAACTGGATAGATTACTAAGGAGGAAACTGATACCTCAAGTTGGAACTGAACCGGAAGGGAATAGATGCAGGTATTTAGCTGTCATATCTTCTTCGACTTCCCACATAGCTCCCTCAATATGCTGATTTCTCCGTAAAACCTTTACTGAAACTACTTCTTTATTTCTTAGCTTCTAAACCTGATGATCAAGTATTTCAACTAGAACCTCTTCGTAGCTAAGGCTATCCTTCACACCTATGCTCTCCACCAGAACAACCAAAGTCGGATCGCCCATGCACTTCTTTAAAAGTGACACATGGAAAATGGGATGTAATAAAGCCAATTCTGAAGACAACTCCAACTTATAAGACACCTTGCCAACACGTCTCACAATCCGGTACGGGCCAACATAACGGGGACTAAGTTTCCATTTCATTCCGAATTTCATCACTCCCTTCATGGGAGACACCTTCAAAAACATCCAATCATCAACTTTGAACTCAAGTTCTCTCCTCCTCACATCCGTATAGGACTTTTGGTGACTTTGAGTTGTTCTCAACTATCTCCCTTATAAGTTGAACTATCTCCATACCTCATGATCTGAATCTGGTCCTATCAACGTAGCTTCACCGACTTCAAACCAACCAATAGGCAATCTACACCTCCGCCCAAAAAGAGCCTCAAACAGAGCCATTTGAATGCTGGAATGGTAACTATTGTTATATGCAAATTCGATGAGAGGTAAATGATCATCCCAACTACCCTCGAAATTAATCACACACACTCTCAACATATCCTCAAGAGTATGAATGGTCTATTCAGTCTGATCGTCTGTTTGCAGGTGAAAAGTTGTACTAAACTTGACCTAAGTACCGAGTCCCTTATGAAACGATCTCCAAATTC
Organism: Datura stramonium; assembly: GCA_018107945.1. Taxonomy (NCBI): domain Eukaryota; kingdom Viridiplantae; phylum Streptophyta; class Magnoliopsida; order Solanales; family Solanaceae; genus Datura; species Datura stramonium. The sequence continues at coordinate 19,000 of JACEIK010005602.1, forward strand.
GGGAGGTAAACTAAGTACCTCTACCTGATATGATGGAAAGGGCACTCTATACAACCGAACTAACTCCCGAATATACAATTTAGCATAATCCTTCACTAAGTCGATAGTCTTGACTGGTAGGAAATGAGCTACTTTGGTCAACCTATCTACAATCACCCATATGGAGTCATGTTGTCGACGAGTATGAGGAAACCCTGTAATGAAGTCCCTACTGATTTCATCCCACTTCCAAGTAGGGATACTAATATCTTGGAATACACCTCCATTTCTTTGATGCTTAACTTTCACCTTTTGACAATTCAGACACTTTTCCACAAACTCTACTATGTTCTTCTTCATGCCGTTCCACCAATAGACTTTTTGTAGGTCACGATACATCTTGGTGGCATTTGGATATATTGAACATCTGAACCATGAGCCTGATGCAACATCCACTCCCTCAAATCATCAACACCCAGAACACACAAATGATCCTGATATCATAGTACACCCTTGGGATAAAACCACCACCTTCTGATTCTGAACCGCTTGCTTTAGCTTTACCAAAATGGGATCCTCGTCTTGCCTAGCCTTGACTTCAGTCACCAAGGAAGATTCTGATCCATTCTGCACTACCATCCGTCAAGTCAACAATACGAACTCCTAGTCATGCAAGCCGATGCATATCATTCACTAACTCTTTCCACTCCTCATATACATGGAACACACTGTCCATAGAAAGCCTGCTAAGAGCGTCTTCCACTATATTAGCCTTTCTCGAATGATAAAGGACACTCATATCGTAATCCTTAAGAAGCTCCAACAACCTTCTTCGACATAAATTTAGATCCTTCTGGGTAAACACATACTGTAGGATTTTGTGGTCCGTAAACATATCCACATGGACCCCGTACAAATAGTCTCTCCAAATCTTCAAGGCAAATACTACCGCTACCAACTCGAGTTCATGAGTTGGATAGTTGTTTCCATGGACCTTAAGCTACCTGGAATCGTAGGCTATAACCTTACCGTGCTGCATTAATACACAACCGAGGTCGATCCTTAAGGCATCGCAATATACGACGAACCCATCGGTACCCTTAGGTAGAGTCAACACTGGTCTGAGGTCAGTCGAGTCTTCAACTCTTGGAAGCTCTTCTTACAGACCTTCGACCATTGAAACTTCACTTTCTTCTAAGTCAACTTAGTCAACGGTGCTACAATGGATGAAAACCCTTCAACAAACCTCCGGTAGTAACCAGCCAAGCCCAAGAAACTCCTAATATCCTAAGGGCTCACTGGTCTAGGCCAATTCTTCACAACTTCTATCTTTTGAGAGTCCACCTTTACACCCTCATTTGACACCACATGACCTAAAAATGCTACCGAGTTTAACCGAAACTCACACTTGCTAAATTTAGCATACATTTGGTGATCCTTAAGAGTCTGTAGCACCACCCTCAAATAAGCGGCATGCTCCTCCTTGCTCTGAGAGTATATGAGAATGCCATCTATGAACACAATCACAAACATGTCCAAATACGATTGAACACCCTGTTCAACAAATCCATAAAAGTTGTTCGAGCATTTGTTAGTTCAAAAGACATAAATACAAACTCATAGTGACAATAACGAGTCCTGAAGGCTGTCTTCAGGATGTCACTCTCTCTAACCCTGAGCTGATGATATTCGGATTTGAGGTCTATCTTTGAAAAGCACTTGGCACTCTCAAGATGGTCAAACAAGTCATCAATTCTGGGAAGGGGATACCTGTTCTTGACGGTGACCTTGTTCAACTGCCGATAGTCAATGAACATCCAGAGGAAACCATTCTTCTTCCGGAAAAAGAGTACTGGTGCACACCACGGGGATTTGCTAGGCCTAGAGAAACCCTTTTCTAAGAGATCCTTCAACTGCTCCTTCAACTCTTTTAGCTTAGCTGAAGCCATTCGGTAAGGAGGAATAAATATAGGTTGCATATCGGGAAGAAGGTCGATGCCAAAGTCGATCTCCCGCTCGGGAGGAATTCCTAGTAGATCATCTGGAAACACCTCTGCATATTCGCACGCTACAGGAACTAACTGGATAGTTGTGGTTTCATATGTAGCATCCTTAACCCTAAATAGATGGTACTGCAACCTTTGGAGATCATCTTTCTGACCTTAAGGTAGGAAATGAAGTGACCTACAGGCACAGCTGAACTGCCCTTCTACTCTAGGACTGGCTCACCCGAAAACCGGAACTCTACCGCACGGGTTCTACAATTCACTAAGGCATAACATACATGTAGCTAATCCACGCCAAAGATTACATAAAAATCTGTTATGGCTAGCTCTACTACATCTGCTGAGGTGACTCTCTAAAGGACTATGACAGAGAAATATCTTTACATTCGTTGAGCTATAACTGAATCACCGACTAAAGTAGAGACTGAGAAGGGTTCTGATAGGATTTTGGGACTGACTCTGAAACTACTAGCAATATGGGGCGTCACAAAAGATAAAGTAGCCCCTGCTTCTAAAAATGCATATACATAAAAGTGGAATACTCGTAACATACCAGTGACCAAATTTGGTGAAGTCTCTTGCTCCTGACGAGATGCGAGGGCATAAAACCTGTTCTGGCACTGACCACCACCTGCACTAGTGGACGCACCCTATTGAGCTAGGTGTGCTGGTGCTGCTGCTGAACTGGTAGCCTGAGTACGACCCTTACCATCATCTTGCCTAGCCAACAGACACTCCCAGCGCCTGTTCTTGGATCTACCACACCCAAAATTGACATCTAATCCAATCAAGCACTCCCTTATGTGATTCTTTCCACATTTCCCGCAGACCAGAAAGGTACGCTCTACCTGCGTGCTCCTCTATCCCCTCAAACCTGATGCTCTGCTCCTCTGGTGTCCCCACGATGTAGATGGAGCACTGGCTGAAGATAGCGCTGGATTTAATGACTCTGATAGGACTACTGACGATGTCTGCCTCTCGACCTTTGGTGGGAGAACCCAAAACTATCTGTCCTGGCCCTCTTGGTCTCCCTTTCCCTCAAATGTGTTGCCTCCATCTACTGGGCATACAAAACCAATTGAGGAAAGTTGATGTCCTGATAAAGCATAACCATACTACAATCCTTGACTAGGTAATCCGTTACTCCGTGCACAAACCTGCTCACCTGAGCTCTCTAATCAGCCACCATCTCTAGTGTATATTTGGACAAACGGGTGAACTCTAACGCATACTCCTAGACTATCATGTTATTCTACCTTAGGTTTACAAAATCAGCTTCCTTGATCTCCCTCATCTCACGGGGAAAGAACCGATCTAGGAATGCGCTGAGGAACTCATCCCAACTAGTGGGACCTACTCCAACTGCTCTGCTATCCTTCCACTATCTGAACCAGATATGGGCAACCCTTTTTAATTGATAAGAGGCTAGGTCTACGCACTCCTCCCCTTTCACCCCCTATAATTTGGGTGATCTTCTAGATCTCCTCAATAAACTCATGTGGATCGTCGTCCACATTCAATTCGAGGAACTCCGGAGGGTTCATCCTAAGAAAGTCCCTGACTCTTGCTGCTCTACCACATTCCCATTCTAGGGAACATGCGCTAACACATGCTGGTTGACATGGGCGGTCAATGCCTATGCCAACATTTGGATGGCTGCCCTAAACTCCGCGTGGCCAACCTACTGAGGCATGTAATCCTCGGGGGCTGGTGGGGCCTGTTGGTGCCCATCTCCGTTGCCATTCTCATAGTCGTTTCTATTTCCGTTGCTTCTTCCATTAGCTTGGCGAGGAGGCATGATTCTACAAATGCGTATAACAGGAGTTAGAAGGATAGAGAGACATTTTATCGCACGACATAGATCATGAAAGAAGAAAAATTTCCTAAAATGTTTTGTAGCCACTTCTTCATAAGTGTGGCGCGCTTCACATCCATGAAAAATACTCTACTTAATGTGGCTTTCAAACACCCTAGGACACTTTAAAACCTAATTCTATGATACCAAGTTTTTCACAATCCAAACATAGGTTCAATAGAGACACGAGACAAGGAACCCCAAGAGGCTTCAAGTCGACCCATGACATGAACATAGCGGCTAAGAGCATACAATAAGAGGAAACTGATAAAATAAAACATGCTTAAGCGAAAGTCTGCATATATATCTATCTAAAACAAAGTCAACACTGGCAAGCTGATATTCTACATATTGTCTGAAAAACCTCTGAGATAACTGATGAGCTGATGGGAAAGCATCCCGAACTAGCTTGAAAAAAGTTTATAACTTAAATAACATAACAATGATCAAACTGGATGTCCTCGAAGGATGAGCACTCACCACCACTGGATAAATAAGACTGAGCGGAAAGTAGGACTAATGGTGCAGCTGAGATTGATCCCTTGGACCTGTATCATGAAACGATATAACATAGAGTATGAGGTCAGTACTTGGAATGTACTGAGTATTCAAGGTAAGCAAAACAGATAGTTAAAATACGTAAGAGTTCGTAAGAGTAGGATAGTATGAACATGAAGTGAATATCATAATATAAACATGAGGGCTCAAAGTTTTTAAATCATTAATAATCTAGTCATAATCATAGTCATAAGATAAACCTTATAAAAAATAACTTGAGCCGAAGTAACATAAACATAACAATGCATAAATCATGAGGAACAATGGGAGAAATCATCTTAACCAACACCATCATGATAGAGCTTACATGATGTCCCAACTATCTTGCTCAAGTGGGCAGAGCCATCCCAAGCTTGCTAGGTAGGGGATGTGCATGATGTGATATCACAAGGGTGATCCATGAATACGTATACCTACGGTGGCACGTAGTTTTGAGACCATGGGGTTTACCTAAACACCAGGTCTATTCGATGCTAGACATTGCTCTCAAAAACATCCACATGAGGCTCATCTCGTAATCATGGAATCATTCATAAATTTCATGGCCAAATAAATCATAAAATACTTGATCATACATGAAATACACGATTAGCCATGAATAAGGGCCCGTGAGTCGGCCAAAAGTCATAAATTCATAAATCATGAAGAACATGCATATTTTTGAAAATTCATATACTTGAAATTTATAAATCCATGAAGAAAACTCGAATATAAATCATATCATAAATCATAAATCATAATTTAGGCTTAGGGATATCAAAACCATAATAAAATCATAACTTGACTTTTCATGAAACTTTGCATAACTGGGCATAGGTTGACTTGGACTTGGAATCACAAAAATTATAATCATTTTAAATATAAAATCTGCCCATATATCTTAAAACAACATTTAGAACATGAAGAAAATTGCTTTAAGTTCAAATCCTCTATTTTCTTTGTTTCCATCAAATGCCTACACAAAGAAGAGAAAAGGCATAAAACCATACTAGATTAACTGAAAACAAAGCAATAATTCATCCTTAAAAGACAAATAAGTTGGTAAATTACCAACACATCACCAGGCCATGAACTTTAAAAGAAAATTTTTGCAGGTTGGCGAGATCAATGGTGCAGTTCTCCAGGTGTAGATGTAGCAGAATTTTTTCTAACACCTTGCTGCATTGGGTGGTATAGTTTGACACAACCTAAGCTTTAGAAGAATTATTTTTCATCAAGCTGGTGTAACAGATGGTGCGGCGCACCAAGTCTGTCCAGGAGTTCATTTTATTTTGTTTAAAAGCAAAATTTAAGTTGGGCTAAGGGGGTATTTTTCCACTTAATATATATATAAATCCTAAAACATTTTAGAAGGCACTATTCATCACTAGGGTTTGATAAAATTACTCATAGTACGAGTACAACGAGTTTGTCCTTCGGGTTACTTTTTATCCTCTTTCTATTGTAAACTCATGAATTCCCTTAATTGTTTGGTAATAATGAGTAGCTAAACACTATATTTCTAGGGTTTTGGCATAAACATGAAGGTTGAATTTTGATTATTTTTATTTATTTATTAAACCTTTTCGGTAATGAGTTATTTATTTTTTTGTTGGGCTAAATTATTTAATTATTTGATGAAATAGTTAAGCATTATCTACAAATCATTAATTGAACATGAAAAAGGAAATTGATATGAAAATAAGAAGGAATAGAGATTGTTTGTGAACCTTGTAGGGAAAGGATAATGATTCGCAAATGTGGATAGGAATATACCTATTAGCATTGCTTAGTTGATACACACGAATTCTTACATGCACTTCACTATTTTCTTATGACCATAGAAATATAGAAATAAGGGTAACCATGTAGTCTTTGAGTTATAAAAAATGATGCTCTATTAAGTGATATTGTAACACCCCAAAAGTCCATAAGATCAGATCCTAGATATGAAGCAGAAAACTAGTAGAAATTGGCACCAGGACACAGAACGACCCATGGGAAAGGTTGTTATACGGTTCAACAGGTCATTGGTTCAACCGTCCTAAGGAAATATTGATTTGGTGAAAAAATTTCCCCTTAGAACCAACGAGTTACAGGATGACTCATTGTATCTTGTAATAGGTCATGGTGTCTGGCAGGAAATTTATAAGTGTGAATTTCTAAGGGTATTTTGGTAACTTTTTATGCTTTTAACTCCTAAACTAGGTCATTTTAGGACTTCTTAAGGGTGTATTAGAGGTTTTTACTTAAACTAAACTTTCAATCCTTTCAAACACCGTAAGTTGAATATCCAACCTCTCAAGGCTCTCAAGTTCCTAAGGTTCTCATTTCTTTTAAATCTCTTGGGTCTCAAGTCTAAGAAAGAAGTTATCAAAGCCCTGGTATGTGGGGTCATGAATGGGGAATTTCTTCCACCCTCATGCCCAATATCAAGCTCAATTACATGATTTCAATTCCTTCAAGTCTCCAATTATGATTTTGATGAAATTCTAGGGTTTATTTCATCAAAACTCTACGAACCTCTTATGAATTTGATTCTATCACGCTTCTACCTATGATTTATGATTATGATTACATAATTTCTATGAAAAACTCTCATGAATATTTTTTAAGTTATGATTATTTACTCAAGTATGCATGAATTTTATGTTATGTATTGTGGTAGTAATTTTCAGCATAGTTTTTCATGGCTAGTTCATGCATGTCAAGGAATCTATGTATTCACTTTGTTTTAAACTAGTCCATGTAAAATCTATGTTTCATGATTATGATATGAGTACTATGTATTATTTTGGAAGTAGTATTTAACACAGAGTATGCCGTGGTTTAGCATACCTAGGTCTCAAAACTGCATTCCGCCATAGGGTAAAGGGTCCTCACTAGTAGAGAGTGTCTCTCTTGCCCCTATCCTAAGGAGTACTCACCAGTTGAGAGTGTCTCCTTATGCTACTAGGGTCATAAGTGATATCACGCCTTCATAGNTGGTTGACTTTTTCATGGGAGTACTCACCAGTTGAGAGTGTCTCCTTATGCTACTAGGGTCATAAGTGATATCACGCCTTCATAGTTCATACTCTTAGCTAGGTATAGACACTCTCCCGACTAGGGGTATAGGTGGGCGGTGGGGCTCCATGATGCTTACTTGGAGTATGTCAGTTATGAGAATCTCCCACTGTTTCTCATGTTTCGTGTTGTTCATGTTCAGGATTTATGATATCATGTTATATAGTATTTTTGACCCATTGATCAGCTTGTGAGTTTTACTTATGATTTCAAACCTGTTAAGAATTACGATTTTACTTATAAAACCTTGGGTCATTATACTTTAGTTTATTATGAACAACTCACATTTTATGACTATCATGATCTTGATTTACTGCAAGTTATCTTTACTCTTATGTTTGTACTTATCCTCCACACTTAGTACATTCAAAAGTACTGAGGATACTTTTGTGCTATATCATCTCATTATATAGGTTCGGGTAATCAATCTCAGCCCTGTTGTTAGATCTGTTATTGTCCCAGCTTCAGTAGCAGTTGTGGTGAGTCCTCATCATTTGAAGATGTCTTCTATGGCTTATGTTTATTTTCAGTCATTTCAGTTTTCAGACATAATAGAGCTAGTTGGGGTTTTTGTCCCTTCAGCAACTCATCCTATGTTTTAGAGGCTTTTCAAACTTGATGTACAGATATTCAGTTGCTTGACTTGTCATTTCAGTTTTGACGTTTTATGATATCTTATACTTTCACTTATGCCTTATATTGTGTTTGATTTCTTCTTAGTTTATGCTCATGCTTAATATATCCATGTACCATGGGTTAGCTTGGAGCCATTCATGGTTCTAGGTCCCGTGTTACGTCCCGGGTCTATTCTCGTATCGCGACAAACTTGGTATCAGAGCATCAACTTTAGGT
>JACEIK010005602.1:89456-106204 GCA_018107945.1 Datura stramonium
GTTTTAGAAACATGTTTTTCATTATCAAATCTTATCATCATCATACATTAATCATCATTCTATTCTTTCATGAACTTCACATCCATAGGCATTAAATTTCATAATTTAGAAAACACAATATTTGATTGAAAACAATTTAAAATCTTCCCAAGCTTCACAATTCATCAATATAAATATAATCTAATCATACCCATGTATAGAGATTGAAGAATTATGCAATTGGGTAAAAAACCCATACTTGATCATAGGTAATTTACATGATTTGATAGAAATTGGGCATGGGTGTGGAAGGAGACACCCACTCATAACCTTACATACCTGGGAGGGATGATTTTACCACTTCTCTAATTGCCCATGATGAGATTCCAATGGAAACCTTCAAAACTAGCCTTAAATCACCTCTTTAACCTCTCAAGTTTGCATGCATTGAATGAACTAGCTTAGAATAGGTTTTCCCCTCTTAAAACCCTGTAAAACGAGCCTTGAACGGCGTAGTATATGCCCCTAGAACTTAGGAAATGACAGAAATACCCTTACTGAATTCATAAAAAATTTCTCACTAGACCAAACAACGTCCAATGGGATGTCGGAGGATACCACGACCCGTGGTATCCGTCCGTGCTACACACTGCTAAGACTTGCCTTCAGATCTAAACAATGGGCTAATAGGACGACTCGTCCTCTGAGACAACGGATCTTTACATCGACCATTGTTTGTGCTCCTAAACCTTCTAAACTTCCCCATGACGAGTCTCACCACGACTCATTGTGGGCTCCAATGGATCGTGGTATCCGTCTGTCAAGTCCACTGGAGATCTGGGTTCCCTTACCATGACTCATCACGATGGGTCATTGCATGCCACGGCGGGTCATTGGATGACCCGTTATACTCCCCAACTGCTAAGTCCATCTCTTACCACGACCACTAATGAAGCCTTGTTGTTTCTTACAACGAGTCGTTACATCAATTGTTACTTCCACAGCCTCCCAAACACCCGAACCCACGACTGCCAACAACGGCTCATGGTTTGAAACCACGAGTCATTACTCCACTCGTCTGATCTATTTTTTTTCAGTTTCTTTAGTTTTCAGATTTGAACTCCCGGGTCTATTCTCAAGAATTTTCGAGGTATTACAATATCTCCCCCTTGGGAACATTCATCCTCAAATGTAGGAGACAAGTAGAAAAATAGAGACATGCAATTATCATACTCAAATACCGATCATTTAAATTGAAAACTGGCGGAATGACTACCTTCGAAAAGAACTACATAGCTGAACCGAATTCAGACATCACATATATCTATCATATCATAAATCAAACTTGTGCACATGAACTGAACATGGAAACTGATTAAGGAATTAGGGCAAAAGCTGATACCTCAAATTGAAACTGAGCCGGTAGGGAACAGTGAGGGTATTTAGACATCATAGCAGTTTTGGCTTCCCACATAGCTCCTTCAACATGATGATTTCTCCATAACACCTTCACCGAAGCTACTTCTTTGTTCCTCAGCCTTCGAACTTGATGATCCAAGATTGCAACTGGAATTTCCTCATAACTGAGGCTATCTCCCACACCAACGCTTTCCACTGGTACAACTAAAGATGGATCACCCAAGCACTTTTTCAAGAGCGATACATGAAAGACGGGATGAACTAAAGATAACTCAGATGGCAAGTCCAACTCATACGCTACCTTACCAATTCTTTTCATAACCCGGTAGGGACCGACATAGTGGGGACTAAGTTTTCCTATCTTTCCGAACACAATGACTCCCTTCATGGGAGATACCTTCAGAAATACCCAATCATCCACCTCTAATTCCAACTCTCTCCTTCTCACATCCACATATGACTTTTGATGACTCTGAGCGGTTTTCATCCTGTACCTTATCAACTGAACCTTCACCATAGACTCATGAACCGAATCAGGCCCTATAATAGTTGCCTCACCAACCTCAAACCATCCAATGGGCGATCTACACCTCCTCCCATAAAGATCCTCGAATGATGCCATCTGGATCCTGGAGTGATAGCTATTATTGTAAGCAAACTCGATCAAGGGAAAGTGATCGTCCCAATTACCTTTGAAGTCCATTACATATGCTATCAACTTGTCCTTAAGAGTCTGGATTGTTCGTTCAGCTTTTCCATCCATTTGCGGATGAAAGGCTATGTTGAGTTTAACCTTAGTCTCAAGCCCTTTTTGGAAAGACCGCCAAAACTGAGAGGTAAACTGAGTACCTCGGTCTGAAATGATAGAGAAATGCATTGACCGCCAGTTGTGCTAGTAGATGCCCCCTGATATGTTGAGCGTGCAGGAGGGACTATTGAACAAGAAGCTGGGCCTCGGCCCCCAACCTGATCCTGCCTCATAGCTGGACAAACACGAAGCATGTGTCTGGGCTTCCCACACCTGAAACAAGCACCTGAACCTGCCAAGCACTGTCCTGTGTGCACCCGACCACATCTACGACAAGCTGGGGTGCTAGAATCTACGGGTCTGCTGCTCTGACACCTCGAGCCTGATGCTCGCCCTTTCTAATAATGTCTAGGCCTGGATGGAACACTCAATGCTGAAGATGCAGGGGCAGATGATCTGTGGTGAGTCTGTTGTCGGCGTCCACCACCGGACCTTTGCTGAGAGAACTTATGATCCTCGGTCCTGGCCCTCTTGGCCTCCCTCTCTCTCGAATGTGTTGCCTCCATCTGCTAGGTGTACAACACCATGAAAAGGAAGTCCATGTCCTGGTGAAGTATTGCAATCTTGCACTCCTTGTCCAAATACCCTGTTATATCATGAACAAACCTGCTCACCCGCGCCCTCTGGTCAGCCACTAACTCCGAGGAATATTTCGATAGGCGAGTGAACACAAGGGAATACTCTAGCACTGTCATCCTTCCCTGCTTTAGGGTTACAAACTCAGCAGCCTTCAGCTCCTTCATCTCCCGAGGGAAGAACCGATCTAGGAATGCAACCTGAAACTCCTCCCACGTGAGAGGACCCGCTCCTGTGACCCTGCGGTCCTTCCTTTGGTGAAACCATATATGCACCACCCCCTTCAGCTGGTAAGAGGCCAACTCTGCACACTCAACACTACTCACCCCCATAACCTAGGTGATATTGAAAATCTCATCACTGAAATCATGCAGGTCTTCACCTACCTCAGACCCCAAGAACTCAAACGGATTCATCCTCAAGAAGTCTTTGAGTCAAGACGCCACTGCATTGCCATTTTGCGAAACATGCGCAAAGGCCTGCTGATTGACCTGAGTGGTAAAGGCCTGAGCAAGCATCTGAATAGCAGCCTAGAACTCAGCATGAGCAGCTGGCTCCGGTGCCTGAGGCTCCTGAACTGATGGGGCTGGCTGATGCCCATAACCATTTCTATTCTCGTTGCCCTCACCACCTCCATTCCTCCTTCCATTCATTCTTCGGGGAGCCATGATTCTGCAATCATGATTAGCACGAATTAGAAGGATAGAAAGACTTTTCATCGCACGACATAGATCATGAAAGAAGGGAATATTTCTTAAACGTGTAGTAGCCTCTTCATCATAAGTGTGGAACGCTTCACACCCATGAAAAAGACTCTACTTAACACGGCTTTCAGACACCCTATGATACTTCAAAACCTATGGCTCTGATACCAAGTTTGTCATAACCCGAACGGAATCCCAGATCGTAGACACGGGACAAGGGACCCCGAGAGACCCCAAATCGACCCATGGCATTAGCATGCAACTAACTTATTCAATAAATTGAAGAAATCATCAATATAATTCAGCGGAAGTCTATTCAACATAACATCAAAATAACATCCTAAGCTAATACATACATATGTATGAAAAGCCTCTAGTCTGGAAAAGTTGAAGGGACAAGACCACAACTAACTCAACAATACTGAAACTGGAAACACATAAAGGAAAATAATAGTCTAGTCCTCGAAGGATGAGAACTCACCAATCCGAACAGGTACTAACTCCGAAAAGCTGTCTAAGAGCGGGGCTAAAGCTACAAGATGAGTCTTGTATCCTGAAACGATACAACATAGAAGGTATGCGGTCAGTACGTGGAATGTACCGAGTATGCAAGGTAAGTAAAACCACTTAGGTAAAACAAATCATTTAAAACATTTCATAACATATCATAAGTCTTCAAGTCTGAGAAGAAGGGCTACATGCATTCATTCTGAAATCAAAATCTTTTCATAATATGATCATGCATAACTTCACACATCATAATTGACTCGAATGACTCAGAGCTGAAATATGACATATATATATAAAAACTAAACAATGAGTCAAACCTTGCTTTTAGAACATGTTTGCTTAAAGTAATAATCATGAGTAGTGAATATACAAATCTTAATCCTATAGACAATGGGAGACTCTTCACTTAACCGACATACCATGATAGAGCTTACATGGTACCGACTATTACACTCAAGTGGGAAGAGCCATCCAAAACCTTGCTAGGGCTAAGGACACTACCATGATATCGATATCAAGCTCATAGGCCATTAGGGCCAGGAATATCTCACAAAGGAGGTCCCAATAACACAATAGTATCAACCTACATTGGCTCGTAGATCTGGGGCATAGGGAGATGACCTTTAGCCCACTCGGTGCTAGACTCTTCTCCCAAAACATGCAATGCTCTACATCGTGTATAACGAAGCTCAACATCATCTATTGACGAAGCTCAAGGTGAAATCATGCATAACTCAACATCGTATGAAACGAAGCTAAACATTGTCCTCTGACAAAGCTCAATAATGAAATCATGCATAGACTCGACATCATATGAAAATGATGCTCAACATTGTCCATTGACAAAGATCAATAATGACATACATCTCAATTATGAACTTATGCATATGAGAAGCTTTAATTTTAAACATACCACAAGCTAATAATATGAAATTTGGGAGAGTTCTCTCCAAACAATGTGGTAAGGTTATTTCGGGAAAATCATCATTTTAAATCAATATGTGGGCACAACCCAAATCTTTACCATACTTGGATCTACTCAATTCGTTTTGAAAACAATATCATAATCATGGGTAGTTTTAGAAACATGCTTTTCATTATCAAATCTCATCATCATCATACATTCATCATCATTCTCTTCTTTCATGAACTTCACATCCATGGGAATTAAATTTCATAATTTAGAAAATACAATATTTAATTGAAAACAATTTAAAATCTACCCAAGCTTCACAATTCATCAATATAAATATAATCTAATCATACCCATGTATGGAGATTGAAGAGTCATAAAATTGAGTAAAAACCCCATACTTGATCATAGGTAATTTACATGATTTGATAGAAATTGGGCATGGGTATGGAAGGAGACACCCACTCATAACATTACATACCTGGGAGGGATGATTTTACCATTTCTCTAATTGCCCAAGATAAGATTCCAAAGGAAACCTTCAAAACTAGCCTTGAATCACCTCTTCAACCTCTCAAATTTGCATGCATGGAATGAACTAGCTTAGAATAGGTTTTCCCCTCTTAAAACCCTGTAAAACGAGCCTTAAACAACGTAGTATAGGCCCTTAGAACTTAGAAAATGACAGAAATACCCTTACTAAATTCGCAAAAAATTACTCACTGGACCAAACAACGGACGACCCAATGGGTCGTTGGAGGATACCACGACCCGTGGTATCCGTCCGTGCTACCCACTGCTGATACTTACCTTCGTATCTGAACAATGGGAGAACAGGATGACTCACCCTCTGAGACAACGGATCGTTACATCGACCATTGTTTTCCCTTCTAAACCTTCTGAACTTCCCCACAACGGGTCTCACCATGACTATTTGTGGGCTCGACGGATCGTGGCATCTGTCCATCAAGTCCACTGGAGATCTGGGTTCCCTTACCATGACTCATCAAAATGGGTCTTTACATGCCATGATGGGTCATTAGATGACCCGTTATACTCCCTAATTGCTAAGTCCATCTCTTACCACGACCACTAACGACGACTCGTTGTTTCTTACAACAAGTAGTTACATCAACCGTTACTTCCATAGCCTCCCAAACACTTGAACCCATGACTGCCAACAACGGCTCATGGTTTGAAACCACGAGTCGTTACTCCACTCGTCTGAGCTATTTTTTTCAATTTCTGCAGATTTTAAATTTGAACTCTCGGGCCTATTCTCAAGCATTTTCGGGGTATTACACTTAACAACCCTTCTCATAATCTGGTAGGGACCAACATAGAGGGGACTGAGTTTTCTTTTCTTTCCGAACCGCATGACTCCCTTTATGGGAGACACCTTCATAAATACCCAATCGTTCACCTCGAAGTCCAACTCTCTCCTCCTCACATCAGCATATGACTTTTGATGACTCTAACCAGTTTTCAGCCTGTCCCTTATCAACTTAACCTTCACCATAGCCTCATGAACCGAATATGTCCTTATCATAGCTGCCTTACCAACCTCAAACCATCCGATGGGCGATCTACACCTCTGTCCATAGAGAGCCTCAAACGGTGCCATTAGGATACTAAAGTGATAGTTGTTATTGTAAGCAAACTCAATCAGGGGCAAATGATTATCCCAACTGCCTTTGAAGTCCATCATACATGCTCTAAATATGTCCTCGAGAGTTTGAATTGTGTGCTCCGCCTGACCATCCATTTGCGAATGAAATGTTGCACTGAATTTAACTTGAGAGGTAAACTGAGTACCTCGGTTTGAGAAAATAGACAAGGGCACTCCATGTAATCGCACCAACTCCCAGATATATAGTCTGGCATAATCATCCGCTAAGTCTGTGGTTTTGACCGGTAGAAAGTGTGCGACCTTGGTCAACCTGTCTACCACCACCCAAACAGAATCATAGTGTCGACGGGTATGAGGTAGGACTGTAATGAAATCCATATTAATCTCATCCCACTTCCAAGTGGGAATGCTAATATCCTGAAGTACACCTCCCAGCCTTTGATGCTCGACTTTTACTTGTTGACAGTTCGGGCACTTGGCTACGAATTCTGCAATATCCTTCTTCATGCCACTCCACCAATATATTTCCTGAAAATCATGATACATCTTGGTGGCACCTGGATGGATAGGATACCTGGATCCATGTGCCTCATGCAATATCTGGACCCTTAAATTATCAACATCTGGAACACATAGATGACCCTGGTACCGCAGCACACCATCTCCCCCTTGGGAGAATACCTCCACCTTTTGACTCCGAACGGCTTCTTTCAGCTTTACCAAAATCGGATCCTCCTCTATTCTAGCTTTCACATCAGTCACCAAGGAAGATTCTAATCCGTTTTGCACAACAACGCCGCCATCGGTCGAGTCGACCAATCTAACTCCCAACCTTGCAAGTCAATGGACATATTTCACCAACTCCTTCTTTTCCTCATCCACGTGGGACACACTCTCCATAGAGAGCCTACTAAGTGCATCCGCTACCACATTTGTCTTACCCGGATGGCAAAGGACACTCATGTCGTAGTCTTTTAGTAGCTCCAACCACCTCCTTTGCCGAAGATTGAGATCTTTATGCGTGAACAACTATTTCAAGCTCTTGTGGTTTGTAAATACATCCATATGGACCCCATACAAGTAATGCCGCCATATCTTCAAAGTGAATACCACCGCGGCCAATTCAAGATCATGGGTCAGGTAATTCTTCTCATGAACTTTCAGCTTCCTAGAGGCATATGCTATAACTTTCCCATGATGCATCAATACACACCCAAGTCCAATTCATGAAGCATCACAATACACCACGAAGCCATCCATATCCTCGGGCCGGGTCAATACTGGTGCTGAAGTGAGTCGAGTCTTCAACTCTTGGAACCTTTTCTCACAAGGCTCCGACCATTGGAACTTTACCTTCTTCTGAGTCAACTTGGTCAAAGGTGTTGCAATAGATGAGAAGACCTCAACAAACCTCCGGTAGTAGCCAGCTAAACCCAATAAACTCCGAATATCCGAAGGATTCACCGGTCTAGGCCAATTTTTCACTGCCTCAATTTTCTGAGAATCTACCTTTATGCCCTCACTCGATACCACTTGGACCAAAAATGCAACGGAGTCCAACCAAAACTCACACTTGCTGAACTTTGCATACAACTAATGGTCCTTGAGGGTCTAAAGCACTACTCTCAAGTGAGCGGCATGCTCCTCCTCTCTCTGAGAGTATATAAGGATGTCATCAATGAACACAATTACGAATATGTCCAAATATGCCTTGAATACCCTGTTCATTAGATCCATAAAAAATGCATGGGCATTGGTTAGTCCAAAAGAAATAAAAACAAATTCGTAATGACCATACCGAGTACTAAAAGCAGTTTTCGGGATTTCACTCTCTCAAACTCTGAGCTGGTGATACCCGGACCTGAGATCTATCTTGGAGAAACATCTGGCACCCTAAACCTGATCAAATAAGTCATCAATCCTAGGTAAAGGGTATTTGTTCTTGATGGTGACCTTTTTTAACTATCGATAGTCAATGCACATCTGAAGCGAACAATCCTTCTTCTGGACAAATAACACTGGCGCACCCCATGGAGATTTACTCGGCCTAATAAAACCCTTACCTAACAAGTCCTTCAACTAATCCTTCAACTCTTTTAGCACTGCTGGAGCCATCCTGTAGGGCAAAATAAATATAGGCTGGGTGTTGGGAAGAAGATCTATATCAAAATCAATCTCCCGCTTGGGAGAGACACCTGGCAAATCATCAGGAAAGACCTCCGGATACTCACGTACTACTAGAACTGACTGGATAGTCAGGGTTTCAGACTCGATATTCTTAACCCTAACTATATAGTACATGTAACCCTTAAAAATTATCTTCCTGGCCTTAAGGTAGGAAATGAATCGACCTATAGGAACAACTGAACAAATCTTCCATTCTAAGACTGGCTCACCTGGAAATCTGAACTCTACTGCCCGGGTTCTACAATTAACTAAACCATAGCATACAAATAACCAATCCATACTGAGAATAACATTGAAATCACTCATGGCTAACTATCAAATCTACTAAGGTGAACTTATGAAGGACTGAGACTGGGCAACCTCTATACACCCATGTAGCTATAACTGAGTCACCTACTGGAGTAGAAACTGAGAAGGGTTCTGACAAGACATCGGGACTGACTCCGAAGCTACTGGCCACATATGGTGTCACAAAAGACGAGGTATCCCACGGATCTAGGAAAGCATATACATAAATATGGGAAACTCGCAACATACCAGTGACCACATCTGGGGAGACCTCCTGCTCCTGACAAGATGCTTAAGCATAGAATCTGTTTTGGTGTTGATTGCCAGTTGTGCTAGTAGATGCTCCCTGATGTGCTGAGCCTGCGGGAGGGGCTGTTGAACTAGAAGATGGGCCTCGGCCCCCAACCTGATCCTTCCTCGCAGCTGGACAATCTCTAAGCATGTTTCTAGGTTTCCTACACCCGAAACAAGCACCTGAACCTGCCAAGCACTAGCCTGTGTACCCCCGACAATACCGGCAACAAGCTGGGATGCTAGAATCTGCGGGTTTGCTGCTCTAACCCCTCAAGCCTGATGCTCACCCTCTATGATCATGTCTAGGCCTAGATGGCACACTCAATGTCGAAGATGCCGGGGCTGATGATCTCTGGTGAGTCTGCTATCGGTGCCTACCACCGGACCTCTGCTGAGAGAACCTATGGTCCTTGGTCCTGGCCCTCTTGACCTCCCTTTCTCTTGAATGTGTCGCCTCCATCTACTAGGCGTACAACCCTATGCGAGGAAAGTGCATATCCTGGTGTAGCATAGAAATCTGACACTCCTTGTCCAAATACCTTGCTATACCATGCACAAATCTGCTCACCCGTGTTCTCTGATCACCCACTAACTCCGGGGCATATTTCGATAGGCGAGTGAACTCAATGGAATACTCTTGCACTGTCATTCTTCCCTGCGTCAAGTTTACAAACTCAGCAGCCTTCAGCTCCCTCATCTCCCGAGGGAAGAACCAATCTAGGAATGCAACATGAAACTCCTCCCACGTGATCGGACCTGCTCCTGCGACCCTGCTATCCTTCCATTGGCGAAACCAGATATACGCAACCCCTTTCAACTGGTAGGAGGCCAACTCTGCGCACTCAACACTACTCACCCCCATGACTTGGGTGATCTTGACAATCTCATCAATGAAATCATGTGGTTCCTCATCTACCTTGGACCCCAAGAACTTCAGCGGGTTCATCCTCAAGAAGTCTTTGACTCGAGCTGCTTCCATTTTGCGGAACATGAGCAATGAACTACTAATTGACCTGACTTGTCAAGGCCTACGCAAGCATCTGAATAGTGGCCCAGAACTCAGCATGACCAGCTGGCTTCGGTACCTGAGGCTCCTGAACTGGTGGGGCTGTCTAATGCCTATAACCATTTCCATTCTCGTGGACTTCACCACCTCCATTCCTCCATCCGTTCATTCTTCGAGGAGCCATGATTCTGCAATCGCGAATAACACGAACTAGAAGGATAGAAAGACTTTTCATCTCATGACATAGATCATGAAAGAAGGGAACATTTCCTAAACGTCTCGTAGCCTCTTCATCATAAGTGTGGCGCGCTTCACACCCATGAAAAAGACTATATTTAATGCGACTTTCAGATACCCTAGGACACTTCAAACCTATGGCTCTGATACCATGTTTGTCACGACCCGAACAAAGGCCCAAATCGAAGACACGGTACAAGGGACCCCGAGAGACCCCAAGTCGACCCATGGAACAAGCATACATCTAACTCAATCAATGATGGAAGAATCAACAATATAAACTCAGCGAAAGACTAACTCAACATAACATCAGAATAAGCATCCGAACCTGAATATATAAATAAGTCTAGAAAGCCTCTAATGTGGACGACTTGATGGACGAGACCCCAACTAACTCAATAATACTGAAGCTAAAAATACATAAGGGAAACTGAAATTCTAGCCCTCGAAGGATGAGGACTCACCAACCAAGCAGGTACTAACTCTAACAACTGACTACGAGCGGGACTGAGCTTGGGAGCTGGATCCTGTATCATGAAATGATACAGCATAGAGAATGTTGGGTTAATACGTGGAATGTACCGAGTATTCAAGGTAAGTAAAACCACTTAAGTAAAGTTAATCACTTAAAGCATTTCATAACATATCATAAGCGTTCAAATTTGAGAGGAGGGATTGCATGCATTCTTTCTAAAATCATAATCTTTTCATAACATGACTATACATAGCTTCATAACATCATAACTAACTCGAATGACTCAAAGCTGAAATATGAAATTTATAAGAAAAGCTGAACAACGAGTCAAACCTTGCCTTTAGAACATGCTTATATAAAATAATAACCATGAGTAATGAATGTGAAAATCTGAATCAAGACAATGGGAGACTTGTCACTTAACCGTTATACCACGATAGAGAGCTTATGTGGACCCGACTATTACACTCGAGTGGGAAGAGCCATCCAAAACCTTTTCAGGGCTAAGGATGCTACCATGATATCGACATCAAGCTCATGGGCCATTTGGGCCGGGGATAGCTCACAAGGGAGGTCCCAATAATATAATGTATCAACATACATTGGGCCGTAGTTTTGGGGCATAGGGTGATCGACCCTTAGCCGGCTCGATGCTAGAGTCTTCTCCTAAAACATGCAATGATCTACATAGTATACAACGAATATCAACATCGTCCATTCATGAAGCTCAACAATGAAATCATTCATAAACTAAATATCGTATGAAAACAAAGCTCAATAATAACATACATCTCGATTGTGAATTCATGCATATGAGAAGCTTTACTTCGAAACCTACCACAAGATCAAAGATAAGTGGAAGCCTTTACTCCAAAACCATGTGGTAAGCCTACTTTAGAGATACGACATCATCATACTAGATATAAGGGATTTTCCTGAAACTTTATTATGCTTGAATCTACTCAATTCATTTTGAAAATAATATCATAATCATGGATAGCGTTAGAAACATGTTTTTCATCATCAAATCTCATCATCATCATACATTCATCATCATTCTCTTCTTTCATGAACTTCTCATCCATGGGCCTTTAATTTCATAAAACTAGAAAACATGATTTTGATTAAAAACTATTTAAAATCTGCCCATACTTCACAAATCATCAATAGAAACATAATCTAATCGTACCCATGTATAGAAATTAAAGAATTATGCAATTGGGTGAAAACCCCATGACTTGATCATAGGAATTTATCATATTTAGATAGAAATTAGGCATGGGTGTGGTGGAAGACACCCACTCATAACCCTACATACCTGAAAGTAATTGATTCTTACTCTCCCTTGAAAGCCCAAGAAGGAATTGAAAGGATTTGAAGAAGAAAGCCTTGAATCACCCTTTGATCACCTCTCTATACTCTTTCATGCATGAATGAGCACTTAAAATAGACCTTTCATAGGATAAAATGACATAGTTCAGGGTCTTCTAGCATGAGAAAGTCGAAAATACCCTTAATGAGTCTTTCTTGAAAACTCACCAGGTCGGTCCAATGGGTCGTACCAACGAGTCGTTGGAAGAAACGATGACTTGTTGTATGGCCCGTCATAAGCACTGCTGAGAAGTAGCCTCCGGAATTGAACCACGGATAGACAAGACGACTCGTCCTTTTATCCAATGGATCATTGTGTCGATCGTTGCTTGTCCCCCTTCATAAAACTGAACCTCCTTACCATGAGCCTCACCACGACTAGTGGTTGCTTCCAATAAGTCGTGGTCTTGATCCATTACATGCACTGGAAATCCTTTCAACCAAAAAATGATCGGTGACCATGGGTCATCACTTCTCACCAAGAGTCGTTGGACAACCTGTGGTATCCCCAACTGCTAAGCCCAGCCTTTCCAACGACTGCCAACAATGACTCACTATTCCAAGCAACGAGTCATTTCACCGCCCGTTGTCTCCAATGCCACCAGAACTTCCATCACCATGACTACATACAACGACCCGTGGTTTGATACCACAAGTTGTTACGTCTCTCGTTCTGTGATATTTTCCCAGTTTCAGTAGTTTTTTCAACTTTTAACTCTGTGGTCTATGCTTAGGCACTTTCGGGGTATTAAATAAATGATGTTTGCTTACCCTTGTTTCTCAATTCACCTTTGGAATAGTTTTTTTTATTTTTCTTTACTTCTTGAATAGTTATCACTAACATCATACTTGCAGGAAAACCATGTCTTCATCCGGGATTACAGGAAAGGGAAAGGCCCTCGCCTCATATTCTAATAAGGGAAAGGGCGAGCAAAGGCCGCTCCACTGCATGCCAACACCAAGGAAGCAATCATCTTTTGCGTCCCAAACATGAAAGAGCACTTTGTCATCTGTCAAGGTCGATCCATCATAGTGGAGAAGCGGTTTGATTTGGTGGGATTGAGGGGTGATCATCCCAATATCACCGCCCAATTCACAGAAAGGCAATGGCATGCATTTGCCAGCCCTCTCCCGCCTTACTACCCTAGCTTTGTGACAGAATTCTATGCCTCATATAAGGCCCAACAAGATAACATGCAACACAGGGGCAAGGTCGATGACTTTCCATGCCTACCGTTAGTGATGCTAAGAGGGGTGGAAGTTGACATTACCCCAACAGCCATAACTCCTTGTTTTGGGAAGATGAAATTTAATCGGATATGGAGTACATGGCTCAGATAGCTGATATGAAGGATCAATTTGCTTGGTTAGCCTGAATCATCGTTGTTGACACTCCTCTTTGGGCCTCCACGGGTGGAAAAATCTCTTGCCAAGATTTGAAGTTTGAGGCCAAGCTGTGGCTGGATTTTATTTGTAGCTGCATCATCCCGTACAAAAATGAGCAAAGGGTCAGCTTAGAAACTGCTATTCTTATTTCCTGCATCATGAGTGGAGTCCCTATTAACTTCAGGGAAAGTGTTGCTCAACAAATGAAGAGAAAGGCTCGACAGTCTAGCATTTCAATGACCTACGTCGTATTGATTTCCCAACTTTGCTCACAAGCTAGAGTGCCTCTATTCCCTAATGAAACCCCTTCCAGTGCTCTAGGAGTGATAGACATCAACCGGAAGAGAGATGTTGAGGCACCGGCAATGAAAAGAAAAAGACTGCATGCCTTTGGAGTCAATGAAGGATCCCTTTCCCATGGGTCGGACCAATTACCAATCCCCAAAATCAAACATGCCCTAGCCAGAAATGTCAGGCTAGGCTTCAGGTGACATGCCTCCGCGTGGAGCATCTCCCCCTCCGCAATCCTCTCAACCAAATGGTCTCCACAGACTTGTGGAGATGAAAAACTCTCATGAAAGCCAACTTCAGATATTGTCTAAGAGCCTCCCCTCCCTCATCGCCCAAACAATCAAAAAGGAGCTCAAATAATTATACGATAGTGTCACCATGCTATGCAAGAGGGTGGATGCGGTTGAAGGGGAATTCACCTTCCTCCGAACTGAGGTACAAGAGTGGAAGAATCATACTTTAATAGAAGTGTTGGATATGAGAGCCTTGGATACTGGAGCGCCCTGGATACTGTAATGGCTGCTCCTTCCTCGGTTTGGGGTCTGATTGATAATCTCTTCGAGGGCCTAGGAGATGATTTTGCTGGGCTAATTGAGGCCATTGGGGGTGGTGCAGGTGATGCAGAGGCTAATGATGAGGAAGTATGACCCGCTCAAGGAGTTTCTTGTCCTTTTTCCTTTTGCATATTTACATTAGGGACAATGTACTCTCTTAAGTGGGGGAGGGATAAGCGCAGTTGATGATGGGGTCAGGGATGGATGTTTTCTATTTTTTTTAAATTGATTGAATAGATCCGTTGTCGGGCTGTTGTTTTTTTATGATTGATGATTGCCCTTGTCGGGTGTGTTTTGTTTTGAAAAAATGAATGAATGAATGACTTGGTTTAGTCTTGATGGTTGATGGTTAGTAATCAAATGGGGTCTATGTTCTAAATTGTGAAATTTTTCATGGAATGACCCAAAGTCTTGTTTTTTTTTCACCTTTGTAAATAGTAGTGTAGTAATCAAAACTCTGAGGGTTTTCTTTAGACCGTGGTTCTTTCTCAAGGAGCATTCTTTTGTTTTTGTTTATTTTCTTTGTCGAACCGAGTTGGCATTTTCCGATGATAGATTGATTGGCGACATTTTTAAGGGAAAATTCCATGTTGTTTTGGGTCTCTTATGAAGTTGTTTTGAGAGGCACCACCAAAAAAATTTGTTGAAATGAAATTTTAAAATGAGGGAATGATAATGATCATAATGAGCAATTGTTGGCACAATAGCATAGCATTCTTTGCCATACGTTGTAAATTCTTTGTTTGACTTATGATGTTTGCCTGTTTTGATATCCTAACTTGAAATCTTGTGTTGAGAATGACTCTTGTGGACGGACCTTTTAAGGGTGATGCCTTGTGTAGTGAGGAAGTTTTGATGAATCTCATGCATGATATCTTATTTAGAACTTTCCCCAAATGTGATTCAAGGCGAAATCCTAGATGTAGTTGCGCCGAGAACATGAGTTTAGGCTTTCCTTTGTCTAGTCACTTCACCCATATACCCTCGTTGAGCATTGATCCTTGTCAGCCAACGTTGAGCCTTAGACCCTTTCTTTGACAACCACATTACAAGTCTTAAGATCGTTCTTAATACCTCTCTTTGGCACCCATTCTCCCAAAATTCTAGTGACAAGATAATGATGAAATAAGGCTTCCAGCCTAAGAAAAAGGGAGTGATTAAAAAAATGAGAGATGAGGCAAAATCCTAAGTTTTGGGGTGTGCAAAAAGGGAAAATAAAAATTTTAGTTTGAGGAAGCACCACATTGTGTCAAAATGCACAAGAGGAGAAATCAAAAATAGAAAAACAATTTGTGTGAATCGGTGCTTCCTCTTGAGGTAAGAAGGCTAGTTGTGAAAGCGAAAGGGGTTATAAGGAGGGTTGTTAAAGAAATTAAAGTTAGAAACAATGAAAAAAAGTGAAACAAAGTGAAGTGAGTGGAAGGCGTTGATGGGAGGTATGTTCACAAAAAGTATTACTGAGGATCTTGTCACTACAACTAAAATTTTCATCCTACCCTTAACCTGAGCCTACATCATAGCCCACAAGCCCTAAATGATTCGAAGTTCAATACTCTACATTAGTGGAGAATTACATGAAGGGCAAGTCTATGGGTCAAGTGTGTGCATGAAGATTTCTTTTGGGAGAATGAGTGTGAGTGTCTCTTCCAAACAATCCCTTGTGTGCATTCGAATGATCACATGACAAGAGAATAGGAATTCTTATTTCGGTGAGTGGCATCATTCCTTTTTGAGGACTCAAGGGCATTCAGAATTAATGTGGGAATAGGGCATGAGGAGTGTAAACTCTAAGACAAGCTTAGAATGTGCATTGATTATAACTTGAGATACTATGTGTATTTTAGGGTTGAGCAATACCCTTGTTTTACTAAATGAATCCTTTCATGAACCTTTTTGGTGGAAAGTGGCAGCCTATTTGAAACATCTTCATTATTTTGGTCTTTGGGGGAATTTACTTCACTTTTTTGGTGAGCTTGGTGAGCATATTTTTGGATTGTCATAGTTTAGGTGATTGGTGATGTTTAATTGTGTATAGAGGTGGAATATTTTTCAATGAATGAATATTGAATCCAGTCGCATGGTGTTTTAGCCATATCTGTTTGTGTACTCCCTTATACCGC
>JACEIK010005603.1:5671-18928 GCA_018107945.1 Datura stramonium
CGCTTATCCGGTCTTTCCCCGGGCCTTTTTCCTAGAATGTATGGCATTCAAAACTCTTAACCAACCAGCGAATAGGCCATCTACATGTCGTGAATTTACGAGGTGTAACAGGAACATTTTTCCTTGAATGTTGGAAAACATATAGAAAATAGAGAAATGCAATCATCATATTCAAATACTAATCATATAAGCTGAAAACTGACGGAATGAATAACTCCGATTCAAACTACACAACTGAATTGAATTCATGAATCAAACATACATCCATATATCGGAAAGAAACTAGGGCACGTGAGATAAACACGAAACTGAATAGTGTTTTAGGGAAAAAACTGATACCATAAGCTGGAATTGAGCCAGAAGGGAATAGATGTGGGTATCTAGCAATCATATCTTCCTCGGCTTCCCACGTAGCTCCCTCCACATGCTAATTCCTCCATAAAACTTTAACTGAAGCTACCTCCTTTTTTCTTAGCCTTCGAACCTGTCGATCCAGTATTTCCATCGGAACCTCATCATAACTAAGACTGTCCTTCATACCGACACTGTCCACCGGGACAACGAGAGTTGGATCACCCAAACACTTCTTTAAGAGCGATATATGGAAGACGGGATGAACTAAAGCTAACTATGAGGGTAGCTCTAACTCATAAGAAACCTTGCCAACACATCTCAAAATACGGTATGGGCTAACATAGCAGGGACTAAGTTTTCCTTTCTTTCCAAACCTCATCACTCCATTCATGGAAGACACCTTCAGAAACACCCAATCATCAACTTCAAACTCAAGTTCCCTCCTCCTCACATCTTCATAGGACTTTTGGCGAATTTGAGCTATTTTTAACCTTTCCCTTATCAACGAAACTTTATCCATAGACTCATGGACTAAATCCGGACCTATAAAGGTAGCCTCACCAACTTCAAACCAACCGATAGGAGATCTACATATTCGCCCATAGAGATCCTGGAACGGAGCCATCTGAATGATGGAATAGTAGTTGTTGTTGTATGCAAACTTAATGAGAGGAAAATGATCATCCCAACCACCCTTGAAATCAATAACACAGGCTCTCAACATATCCTCAAAAGTATGAATGGTCCACTCCGCCCGACCATCTGTTTGCGGGTGAAACGTTGTGCTAAGCTTGACTTGAGTACGAAGTCCTTTCTGAAAGGATCTCCAAAACTTAGAGGTAAACTGAGTACCTCGATCTGATATGATGAACAAGGGCTCTCCATGCAACCGAACCAACTCCTGAATGTATAACTTAGCATAATCCTCCACTGAATCAGTAGTTTTGACCGGTAAGAAATGAGCTGCTTTGGTCAACCTGTCCACAACAACCCAAATGGAGTCATATTGTCTGCGAGTGAGAGAAAAACCTGTAATGAAGTCCATATTGATCTCTTTCCATATCCAAGCAGGTATGCTAATATTTTGGAGCACACCTCTAGGTCTTTGATGCACAACCTTCACTTGTTGATAGTTTGGACACTTAGCCACAAATTTTGCTATATCCTTCTTCAAGACATTCCACCAATAGACTTCCCGTAGGTCACGGTACATCTTGGTGGCACCTAGATATATAGAATATCTGGATCCATGAGCCTCATGCAACATCTAGGCTCTCAAATCATCAACATCTAGAACACATAAGCGACCCTAGTATCGAAGCACACTATCTCCCCCTTTGGAGAAGATCTCTACCTTCTGATTCTGAACAGCTTCCTTCAATTTCACCAAGATAGGGTCCTCGTCTTATTTAGCTTTTACATCAGTCACCAAGCATGATTTTGACCCATTTTGAACAATTATTCCACCATTTGTCGAGTCGACCAAATGAACTCCCAACCGTGCAAGTCTATGCACATCTTTCACTAATTCTTTCTTTTCCTCCTCTACATGGAACACACTCTCCATAGATAGTTTACTAATAGTGTCCACTACTACATTGGCTTTGCTCGGGTGGTATAGGACACTCATATCATAATCCTTGAGTAGCTCCAACCACCTCCTTTGACGCAAATTGAGATCCTTCTAAGTAAACACATATTGCAGGCTCTTGTGGTCCATAAAAACATTTATGTGGACCCCGTACAAATAGTGTATCCATATTTTCAAGGAAAATACAACTACTGCCAATTCAAGATCATGAGTCGGGTAATTCTTTTTATGCACTTTTAGCTTTCTAGAAGCATAAGCTATAACCTTTTCGTGTTGCATCAATACACATCCAAGTTCGATCCTTGAACCATCACAATAAACCACAAACCCATCCATGCCCTCGGGCAGGGTCAACACCGGTGTTGAGGTGAGTCGAGCCTTCAACTCTTGGAAGCTCTTCTCACAAGCCTCCGACCACTGGAACTATACATTCCTCTGGGTCAGTTTAGTCAACGGTGCTACAATAGATAAAAAACCCTAAAAAATTCTCCAATAGTATCTAGATAAACCCAAGAATCTTCTGATATATGAGGGATTCACCGGTCGGGGCCAATTCTTCACCGCATCTATCTTCTGAGAGTCTACTTGCACATCCTCACTAGACACCACATGACCCAAGAAAGCCACAAAATTTAACCAAAACTCACATTTGCTAAATTTTGCATACAATTGACAATCCTTCAAAGTGCAACACCACCCTAAAATGAGCGGCATGCTCCTCCTGGTTCTGAGAGTATATAAGGATTTCATCTATGAACATGATTGCGAACATGTCTTGATATGGCTTGAACACCCTGTTCATCAAGTCCATAAAAGTTATAGGAGCATTTTTTTAGTCCAAAAGACGTAACTACAAACTCGTAGTGGCCATACCGAGTTCTGAAAGCTGTCTTCGAAATGTCACTCTCTCGAACCCTAAGATGATAGTACCCGGAC
The DNA here is from genome assembly GCA_018107945.1 of Datura stramonium. Classification (NCBI taxonomy): domain Eukaryota; kingdom Viridiplantae; phylum Streptophyta; class Magnoliopsida; order Solanales; family Solanaceae; genus Datura; species Datura stramonium. The sequence continues at coordinate 8,553 of JACEIK010005603.1, forward strand.
CTGAGGTCTATCTGGGAAAAGCACTTGGCACCCTGAAGCTGGTCAAATAAGTCATCAATCCTGTGGAGAGGATACCTATTCTTGATGGTGACTTTTTTTAATTGTAGATAGTCAATGCACATCCTAAGGGAACCATCCTTCTTTTTGGACAAATAGAACTAATTCACCCCATGGAGACTTGTTAGGTCTAATGAGACCCTTGTCTAGAAGGTCCTTAAACTGATCTTTCAACTCCTTTAGCTCAGCGGGAGCCATTTTGTGAGGAGGAATAGATATAGGCTGCGTGTCGAGTAGAAGGTCAATACTAAAATCAATTTCCCTCTCGGGAGGAATACCGGGTAGATCATCTCGAAACACTTCTGGATACTCACATACTACTGGAACTGATTGGATAGTCGGGGTCTTGAACATGGCATCCTTAACCTTAAATAGATGGTACACACAACCATTGGAAATCATCTTTCTAGCCTTAAGGTAGAAAATGAAACAACCTACAGGCACAGCTGAACTACCTTTCCATTCTAAGACTGGCTCACCTGGAAATAGAAACTCTACTGCACGGGTTCAACAATTAACTTAAGCATAACATGCAAATAGCCAATCCATGCCGAGAATAACATCAAAATTGGTCATGGCTAACTCCACTAGATCCACTGAGGTGATTTTCTAAGGGACTGAGACCGGGCAATTTCTATACACTCGTCTAGCTATAATTGAATCACCAAATAGAGTAGAGATCGAGAAGGGTTCTGATAAGATTTCAAGACTAACTCCGAAGCTACTAGAAACATAGGGCGTAATGAAGGACAAAGTATCCCTTGGGTATAACAAAGCATAAACATCAAGGTAGAAAACTCGTAACATACCAGTAACCACGTCTAGGGAGTCCTCCTGCTCCTGGCAAGATGCTAAGGCATAGAATATGTTCTGGCATTGTCTGCCATCCGCACTAGTAGATGCGCCCTGCTAAGATGGGCGTGCTGGTGGAGCTGTTGAACTAGAAGCTGGGCCTCGGCCCCTGTCGTGGCCCTGTCTAGCTGTTGGGCAGTCTCTAAGCATGTGTCCAGGCTTCCCACACCCGAAGCAAGCACTTATGCTCGCCAAACATTGATGCCTGTGCCTCCGGCCACACCAGTCACAAATTGGAATACTAGAATCTGTGGGCCTACTGCTCTGTAACACTCCGAATGTTGCTAAGATCAGATTCCAGGTTTCAAGGAAGAATTAAGGTAGGAGATGGAAAATTTTGCTCAGAATGAGTAGGGAAATGACTCATTAGGTGACCCCATGAGTCGTGGTCAGACCCGTGGGGAGAATTCAAGGGATTTCATTTGGACCAATGGCCACAGAAGACCCAATGAGTCGTTAGGTAACCCCCATGACTCATTAGGTCGGCCATTGGGTGGAGGTTGGAATTTCTGGTGAGTTGGGCCAGTGGAGACAACGCAAGGTCTGAATGAGCATTACGTCGAGGAACGACTCGTGGAGTTGGTTGTCGGCAGGCCTGAAGGATTTTGAGCATTTGAACTAGTGCACTCCATGAATCAGTCCCCAAGAGTCGTTGCCTGACCCCATGACTCGTGGAGTGTCTCGTGGGGTCTAGCAGAGTAATTTTGCCTGCATTTTTCCAGGGGAATTGATGTCGCCCAAATTACACCTCGCAATTGAGATATAAAGTTGTCGATGTCAAATATAGAACCCAACTAGAGGGTGGGGTCGATCCCACAGGGAATATGGAAGAACTTGAGTAAATGTGAATAGTCGTTAATATCGGGTTACTTATTTCCTAAGGGGGAAAGAAATAAACTACTAAATGCTTAAGTAAAATTCGGTTTGTATTCAATTATAACGACTTGACTAGGATTGTGCTCCCCAAGACTTAATAACCACAAGGATTTTACACTACTATTTAATTCCGGTGTTTAACATGCAATATCGATAAGTTAGGTTCACCTAAATGGTTGGTCCCCTATCTAGATGATTATCACCACGCAACTTGGTCCGTACACGGGTGTATTCTTAATTAACCCTTACCCTTAATATTAGATTAGCTATCCCTGGACAGGTTCAAGCTATTATATGAGGGTTGATAGCCTCAAATCTCTGTTGTTAATTCCTTTTCCCATTCACTACCTCCTTGGTCCGTTAAATATGAATAAGACAATCCCTAACGTTTGCAACCGTCAAGAATCAATTAAAACGAAGGGAAAAACAATACATGCATTAAACCCCGTTCAAGAATCACTAAGTGTTTCACTTATGTGTGTTAACTCATCTTGGTTCCCACAATCCTAGTTATGGGTTTAGTACTCATGTTTGAATAATCACAATCACAAAATATTAAATAAATCATTATTGTAATTTATAAATTATCGTAAAATAAAACCAAGTAAATTGAATAAAACTCCAAACTTGATGAATAAGTTTCAATGTTTCTTTTGATCCTCAAATTAAAGAACAAAATTGTAAACCTTGTTTCTTGAACCAAGAATAATCATACAACACCTAATCTATGTGAAAAATAATAATAATAATCTGTCTCCCAAAAATAAACCTAAACAATGTATTTATAGTTCCAAGAGAACCTTTTCCTAACTAAAACTGGAAACCAGGTCGTCAGTGGTCACGGGCTTGATAACGATTTGTTAGGACCTTTGACGAATCGTGCCTTGCAAAAATCAGTCGTCCTCAGTATCGAACCCGGTTGTGGCAATCGGTCACCTAATGACTCGTTGTGCCTGGGCACGAATCATTAGGCATCTCGTGGTCCAACCTCCTCAAATCTCCAGTGCACCCTACGAGTGGCTCCAGTGGTCTCCCAACGACTCGTTACATCGTCCGTCAACTTCACTGGCTAATTCTTCAATAATTCCTCTCCCAGTCTTCAGGACTGGCTTCACGACTCATTACCAGATGTAACGAGTCGTCCCCCCCCATCAAGTACACTATTTCTGCATCTTCAAAACTCAACCTTTCCCCACGACTTCAGCAACGAGTCGTGCTAAGTGCCAATGACTCGTGAAGTGCCTGGTAGCCCTCTGTTCAGTTATTTTAAGCATTAATTTTACCATTTCACTTCCGAACCTATTTTCCTGCAACATTAAACACAAAACGCATCATACCTACATAAACATACCCAGAATGTGCATAGTTTCTTGGTTTTAAGCATCGAAAGTGCCGTAAAATCATGGCACATCAATACCCTCAACTTAGAACTTTTACATGTCCTCAGGAAAAACTAAATAAAAATAAAATAAACTAAACTACTTCGATGCTTTAATCAAAAGAACTCGAGGAATCTTACAGCAGTCTCATTTATTCATCAAATCAAAATTTTCTAACCCCTCCTTCATAATATCAACTCAAATCACAATGCATATGCAAAATTTCCAACCATGACACAGAGGAATCAAAACATGGCAAAACACCATCACTTGCAACCACGCACATAAATCTATAACACTAACCCAGACAATTTGCTGATGATTTTGTTGATCAAATGCTCTCACCTCAAACAAGTCCCATACTCACACATGTGTATATGATTATTTTGATATATTTCTCTTGGGACTTGGTAAATTCACTCGCTCTCACAAAGAAATTATAATTGTGTGCATGCAATACCATAGGCTTGCCTTTACTTTCAATACCTCAATTTTCAAACAAGTAACCAGGATCACTATAGGACTTTCTAGGCTTGTAACATAGGCTCAGGTTCGGGTATGGTACATATGAAATTAGTAGTTTAACCCTTCTTGGCATTAGGCACATCTTGACTCCATTTTAAACCTTTTTTCTATTTTCTCCCCTTTTTCCTTTACTTGCTTCTTCTTTTATTTTCATTTGCAACTACGGATGCGGTTTCTCTTTATTCAAGCATTCATTGATGTCACATTTTTATTTTCTTTTCTTTTCTTGCACTTTGACAACAATTTTTATTTCTTTTCTTTTCTTTCTCTTTCACAGCATTATTGTCTCTTTCTTTTCTTTTCATTATGCATACCGCACCCGCTCTTTCCTTTTTCCTTACCCAATTTTCATTCCACCCTACTCTTCTTAATTACCCCTATAATAGCCACCCTCAACTTAGGCAATTTTCCTGAGTTGAGGTTCACAGTGTCCAAGGAGGGACCAGGGCCAAAACAGGTTCATTCTTAATAAAAGAAGGAAGGTGAATTGGTGTAAACAAAAATAAAGGTCGGTTTAAGCTCAAACATTTGGATCAAGGGATATTTATTCTTTTTTGGTAGGTATTTTAAGGCTAAAGTGGGCTCATAAATCAAAAACGACCTATGATCCTTTTCTAGTTTCCTATCCTCTATATTGGTACGACTGACCAGGCAAGTTATAGATTGGCACACACACCCGAATTTAGCTATTAAACCTCACTCACACATAGTACAGGCCAACATCATCACTTCTACTAACTGCTAGTTCAGGTACAGCCATATAATGGTAAACATGTTCATAGTTTCAATGCCATGCAAAGATTCACTAAGGTCATACTTGTCAACTTTAACATACACATAAAAAATTAGGAGGGGTATCAATTTGTCAGTTCAACAAAACTCAACAATTTAAGCTCTTGACTGCCTTCAGTTCACCTAACTTTCTTCTGACTGACACAAACAAACACTAAAAAACATAAAACCCTAAACGTGCCGGTTCTACTAGATAAGGAACACCCGAGGGAAAAGATATCTGGCAAAAAAAAACCTCGAGTTCTGTTCAACAAAAGAAATGCACTGGTATCCCTCCCTACCCACATCAAGAAAAGCATGCGTCTTCCTCGACGCATATATATTAGAAAAAACTAGGGAAATAGGGAACATACCTGTGCGACCTAGGTGTCAGCTACTTGGTAGGTGGAGGGTGTAGATACTCCTCCAATGTTATCTCCAACATTACCAGCTTGACCTAGTGCATTTTCAGATCCAAAGGAGCTCGTCCCTCCTCCACGAGCTCTCACTGCCTTAGTCTCGGCTCTCTGTCGAGCCTCCTCTATCAATACATGAAGCGCTATCTCCATCTCACTCCGCTCTTGTTTTTGCTGACGGAGCAGAGAAGCATCATCTTCAAAGCTTGCCTCCTCACGAGGCCTTTTTCCTTTATCATTGCTAGATCCATGCTCCATTGCATTACTAGGAGCGATCTTCACCACAGAATCTCCAACCAAAGTTGGATCCTCGGAATCTTCTATCTTGTCATCATTAATCAATACGGGCTCTTCTGTGTCATCGATCACAACCGGACTCGCAGGATCAACATTCGCCTTCCCACTCCTAATAGTAACCGTCATGCAGTGACTATCATTTTTAGGATTCTGCACTATGTTACCAGGAAGTATTCCTTTCTACATCTGGTTCATTACAACAGACATCTACCTCAGCTGCTGCTCAATCTGCTTAATGGACACGGAATGTGATTCCACCTTTTGATTCATACCAGAAATATCAGCGCGGAGCTCCTTAAAATGGCTAATCTGTTGTCTCCATCTACTTAAGTACTTTAGACAACATGTCTTCAACCCTTGAACCACTGGAATATGGCTCACGGTTCCTTGGAGGAACATACAGACCACTTCTATCATTCTTGTACTCATCACGCTTCTTCCAATATCCATTATATTTGTACTCGATTGTAATTGTTATCCTTGTAAAAGTTCCGACCTTGGTTCCCTTGACCTTGACGTCAAGAGTCCTGGTTAGACCCTTGGGTGTTGGTCTGCAAACCCGCCCTCTGATCATTTAAATAGTTAGCGTCCTCCTCAGACTCAGATTCACATCCATCATTTCTCGGGGCCTTGCCCTGAGAACCCACAGCTTTAACTTTCTCATCTCCAGCTCCTATCAGATGCTTAGCAAGCAACGCCATAGTTTTTTTAATCTCAACAATATCTTGATCACGCTCTTCATCTTTTCTTCATTGTTCTACAGACATACCAACCGCATAAGAACCAGTTGGAACCTCCAACTCTCTAGTGTGCCAAGCTCGATTGGTTTTGGTGATCCTATCAAGTAGCTCAGTAGCCTCTGCATAGGTGTGACTCCTAAAGGTTCCTCCAGAGACGGTATCAGCCCTCCCTTGGTGTTAGCATTTAGAGACCTATAGAAGATCTCCAACAATGTATCATCTGGAATCCTGTGATTTGGCACTCTTTTGAGCTTCTTGTTGAAACGAAGCCATGTCTCATGAAGTGCCTCTAATTCAATTGTCTGAAGTTATATATTTCATCTTTCAACTGCAACGCTTTGTAAGGTGGGAAGAACCTTTCAAGAAAAGCTCTCTTAAGTTCCCCCCAAGTCAGCTCAACCAACCACATCGTTGCCTCACTCCCTAGTGAGAAGGGAAATAACCTCTGTCTGATTGCATCCTGGCTCACTTTCAGTTGTTTGTATGCCTTACATATACCCACAAAATTTTTCAAGTGAGCATGGGCATCATCAAATGCATGACCCGCAAATATTCCCTTCATGTTGAGCAGTTGGATAATAGCACTGGTAATATCAAACTTTTCTCCAGCAAGCAAAGGAGGAGGGACTATAGCTCCAGTGGCATCAGCTTCGTCTATATCAGCTTCATCATCATCATCAAAATACCGGTGTCTTTGGTGGTATGGAACTCTGTGTCGTCTAGCTCCCTCTACTTCTGTAGCTATACGTTGCTCTTTAGCAACTCTAGCTAACTCATGATCTCTAGCTCGAGCTTTCTCCTCAGCCAACATTCTCGTTGTGGCTTGGTCCATAGTTTCCTGCTCTTGGATGTTGGTCATTCTTCTCAGCTTTCTTAACGTCTGCTCAAGTTCGTGATCGATTGGAATCAAGGATTTTCCTTGGATTCTAGTATCGGGCATGCACAAACCTAAGACCTATTAAACAAACAAAACAACAAAAGAAAAATAAAAAGGAAAATAAGAACCAATAGTAAAGCAAAAACAATTAACAAAATCCTTAGAGGTATTCCTCGGCAACAGCACCAAAATATTATGTCACCCAAATTATACCTCGCAATTGAGATATAAAGCGGTCGATGTCAAATGTAGAACCCAACTAGAGGTTGGGGTGGATCCGACAGGGAATATGGAAGAACTTGAGTTAATGCGAATAGTTCTTGCTATAAGGTTACCTATTTCCTAAGGTGGAAAGAAATAAACAACTAAATATGAGTAAAAACTACTAAATGCTTAAGTCAAATTCGGTTTGTATTAAATTAACGAGTTGACTAGGATTTTGTTCCTCAAGACTTCAAAACCATAAGGTTTTTACACTAGTGATCTAGTCTAGTGTTTAATATGCATATCGATAAGTTAGTTTCACCTAAATGGCTGGTCCCTTGTCTAGATTATTATAACCACGCAACTTGATCCGTACACGGGTGTATGTATAATTAACCCTTACCCTTAATATCGGATTAGCTATCCCCGGATAAGTTCAAGCTATTAGATGAGGGTTGATAGCCTCAAATCTCCGTTGTTAATTCCTTTTTCCCATTCACTACCTCCTTGTTCCGGTAAGTAAGAATAAGACAAGCCCTAATATTTGCAACCATCAAGAATCAATTAAAACAAAGGGAAAAACAATACATGCATTAAACCCCGTTAAAGAATCACTAAGTCTTTCACCTATGTGTGTTAATTCATCTTGGTTCCCACAACTCTAGTTATGAGTTTAGATACTCATGTTTGAATAATCACAATCATAAAATATTGAATAAATCATAATTGCAACTTACAAATTATTGTAGAAGAAAACCAAGTAAATTGAATAAAACTCCAAACTTAATGAATTAGTTCCAATGTTGCTTTTGATCCTCAAATTCAAGAACAAAATTGTAAACCTTGTTTCTTGAACCAAGAATAATCGTACAACACCAAAATCTATGTGAAAATAGTAATAATAATCTGTCTCCCAAAAATAAACCAAAACAATGTATTTATAGTTCCAAGAAAACCTTTTCCTAACTAAAACTGGAAACTAGGTCATCAGTGGTCACGGGCTTGGTAACAATTCATTAGGACCTTTGACGAGTCGTGCGTTGCAAAAAAATCATTCGTCCTCAGCATCGAACCCAGTTGTGGCAATGGGTCACCTAATGACTCGTTGTGCATGGGCACGAATCATTAGGCCTCTCGTGGTCTAACCTCCTCAAATCTCCAGTGCACCCTACGAGTGGCTCTACTGGTCTCCCAACGAGTCATTTGGTCAGACAACAAATCATTACGTCATCCGTCAACTTCACTGGCTAATTCTTTAGTAATTCCTCTCCCAGTCTTCATGACTGGCTTCATGACTCGTTACTAGATGTAACGAGTCGTCCCCTCAACCCGTCAGGTACACTGTTTCTGCATCTTCAAAACTCAACCTTTGCCCACAACTTCAGCAACGAGTCGTGTTAAGTGCCAACGACTCGTGAAGTGCCTGGCAACCCTCTGTTCAGTTATTTTAAACTTTAATTTGCCCATTTCACTTACGAACCTGTTTTCCTTCAACATTAAACACAAAACACACCATACCTACATAAACATACCCGGAATGTGCATAGTTTCTTGGTTTTAAGCATCGAAAGTGCCATAAAATCATAGCATATCAGGCATTTTCATAAATTCCTATGCTTTTAAATTCTAAACTACGTCATTTTGAATGCTATGTAGGACGCTTTTAAGGGTTTTTCTAAGCCTAATCTCTCATTCTCTCAAAATACTCTCTCAAACCTTTCTTCTTTCCCTCTCTTAAGTTCAAGGATCCTTCAAGAAAGCTTTCAAGGACTTCAAGACCGAGTTTAAGTGGGAGATTCTTCTACAAGTTATGTGGGTCTTTCAACAAAGGCAATCTTCCATCCTTGTGCCCCAAAATGTTTTATCAAAATGCCCAATTTGAACTAATCTAAAAAAGCATGACCTAGGGTTTTAAATTGATGAGTAAGTCCTTCCATATCTCTTTAAATTCCAAGACCCATTATGTATATGAGATTAATTATGAGGTACAATAATTGGGTTACCTTGAATTATGTGTGGATGATGAGAAACGTGAAATTTTAGAATGTCTTCATAAAAATGACATGAACTTTGAATGAGGTTTTATTATTGTTCACTCAATTATCATAATTACTTGCATCCATGTTTAATTATGTGAATATCGTATGATTATCCCTAAGAACTTGAATTTTCCTTTGATAGACATGTTGGGAAGAAATTAGATCTTATGGTCTTGAATAATTAAAAGAAAAGATATGCATGTCCCTTGTTTTTTGATGGAATTGATTGGGTATGAGGTAATATATGTTAAAGGCCAAATTAATGAATCCTTCTCATGTATTGGAGTAAATCTCGAAATGGGTTTTATGAAATGAAAAAGTATGCTTCTTCCATAATCTTGTTGTAAATGTATGAGTTATGAGATAAGAATATGGCTTCCCGTAAATCTAGAATATATGAATCAATGTATGCATGCTAAGGTACGGATTGGGTCTATGGATCATGAATGAATCTATGATACATGTTGAATGATATGAAGCCAGAACTTAATAGGGTGGAAGTATAATGCATGATGTGGATCTATAGATACTCGCTAATGTAGGGTGTTTGAAGAAATACTAATGTGGCTCTATGATGATATGAATTGTGATGATAAAGCATGAGGTTAATATTATCATAATGTTGGGCTTGTTGTTAGTAGAAAGTAGCCCCAATCCTTCCGAAATGAATGATGTATGATGAAAGAAGTGTATGTTCATGTTTCTGATTAGTTGTAGTAGCATAGACCAGATAGATTATGTCAGATCAATACTTCTCATGTCCTAGTTAGCCAGGGATCCTCCATAGGTGAGAATGTTTCCCTCGGTCAACTCGAGATCCTCCATAGCAAAGAGTGACCCCCTAGCTCAGTCAGATCCTCCATAGTAGAGAGATATTCCCTAGATTAATCGGGATCCTCCATAGCAGAGAGTGACTCCCTAGTTCAGTCAGGTTCCTCCATAGTAGAGAATGACTCCTTAGTTCAGTTGCGACTCTCCATAGTAGAGTATGACTCCCTTAGTTATATTATTAGTATGATTCAGTTCCGTATGATTCAGATCTCAATTTATAACAGATTCAATATAGTGAGAATCAGAATCAGTTATCAGTAGTGATCTAGTACAGTGTGTGATGCTAGTTTCAGATTCATCTCTTATTAAACGTTCAGAACTTGACCCTTATGCATGAGTTCGATGATGTTTCATAAACTAAGATCCAAAGGAAAGTTTCATGTATATATATGTATTTGTGTATGTGAATCATAAGAGGATAATGGCATGTAAATTAGTTATGTTGATGTACTTGGTTATTTCCTTAATGTATATTTGTATATTTATTTACTTATGTTATCCCGTATGCTTAG
>JACEIK010005603.1:29996-43359 GCA_018107945.1 Datura stramonium
GGGACCTATAAGTCGCATTCCTGGAATGCGATTTATAAGTCGCATTTTGCCTTGCGACGCGCCGACTTGGCGCTTGTCCGATCTTTCCCCGGACCTTTTTAGCATGTATGGCATTCTAAAACTCTTAACCAACATGCGAATAGGCCATCTACATGTCATGAATTTACGGGGTGTAACAGGGTCAAACCTTTTTTATACATGTAACATGATTGATAAACATGCATAATTGAAACATGAGGAACAGTGGGAGACTCGTCATATAATCGACATTACCACGATGGAGCTTGTGTGGTCCCGACTATTATACTCAAGTGGGCAGAGCCGTCTAAAGCCTTGCCAGGGATAGAGACGCTATCATCGTATCGATATCAAGCTGAAGGGCTCTTGGGGCATGGGGAAGCTCACGAAGGAGGTCCCAGATAATCTGAACATACCTACATTGGCTCATAGTTTTGAGGCTTAGGGTTGACTGACCCCTAGCCTACTCGGTGCTAGACACAACTCCTAAAAACATGCATATTCTCTCCATCATTTTTCAACGAAGCAGACCATCATCTAGAGACGAAGTTGAATAATTAACTGAAGTATAACATGTAAATAGCCAATCCAAGCCGAGAATAACATCAAAATCAGTCATGGCTAACTCCACTAGATCCGCTGAGGTGATTTTCTGAGGGACTGAGACCGGGAAATTTCTATACACCCATATAGCTATAACTAAATCACCAACTAGAGTAGAGACTGAGAAGGGTTCTGATAAGATTTCGGGACTGACTCCGAAACTACTAGCAACATATGGCGTAAAGAACGACAAAGTAGTCCCTGGGTATAACGAAGCATAAATATCAAGGTGAAAAACTCGTAACATACCAGTAACCACGTCTAGGGAGTCCCCCTGCTCCTGGAGGGATGCTAAGGCATAAAATCTATTCTGGCGTTGTCTGCCACTCGTACTAGCAGATGCGCCCTGCTGAGATGAGCGTGCTGGTGGAGCTGCTGAACTAGATGATCGGCCTCGGCAACTATTGTGGCCCTATATAGCTGTTGGGCAGTCTCTAAGCATGTGTCTGGGCTTCCCACACCCGAAGCAAGCACCTATGCCCGCCAAACATTGACCCGTGTGCCTCTGGCTACACTGGTCACAAACTTGAATACTGGAATGTGTGGGCCTTCTGCCCTGACCCCTAGAGCCTGATGCTCATCCTCTCTGATTATGCCTAGGTCTGGATGGCACACTCATGGCTGAAGATGCTGGTGCCGATGATCTCGGGTGGGACTGTTGACGGTACCCACCACCGATCCTCTGCTGCGAGAACCTATAATTATCTGTACTGGCCCTCTTGGCCTCTCTCCCTCTCTAATACACCACCTCCATTTGTTGGGAATACAACATTATCCGAGGGTAATCCATATCCTGATAAAGCATGGTAGTCCTACAATCCTTATCCAGGTAGTCCGCCACTCCATGTACAAATCGTCTCATTCGAGCCCTCTAATCCACCACAAGCTCTGGTGCATACTTAGACAAACGGGTGAACTCCAAGGAATACTCCCGAACTATCATGTTACCCTGCTTTATATTCACAAACTCGACCGCTTTCATCTCCCTCATCTTACAAGGGAAGAACCGATCTAGAAAAGCAACATGAAACTCATCCCAACTGATAGGGCCTACTCCCGCCGCCTTACTATCTTTCCACTGCTTGAACCAAATATGTGCAACCCCTTTCAGCTGATAAGAGGCTAAGTCAACGCATTCTCAATTAGTCACCCCATGACCTAGGTGACCTTCAGAATATCTTTGATGAACTCGTGTGCATCGTCGTCCACCCTTGACCCCATGAACTCCGGAGGGTTCATCCTCAAGAAGTCTCTGACTCTAGCTGCCGTCGCATTCCCGTTCTGAGGGAAATGCACCACTTCCTGTTGGTTGACCTAGGCGGTCAAGGCCTGTGCTAGTATCTGAATGGATGCCCTGAATTAAGCATGGGCAGCTAGCTCTAGTGCATGCTCCTCATGAACTGGTGGGGCTTGCTAGTGCCCGTCAACATTTCCATCCTTGTGGTTAACCCCACGGGTCTAGTAATGACCCGTTTTGTGATCTAGCGCAGAATTTCTAGTTTTCTCCATTTTAACTCCCAGATCTGATCTTAGGGATTCCGAGGCATTAGAGACTGTCCCAAGCCAAACTTGTAAAAATCTCGAGGTACGATTCCTAGTATGGCTCATGGGTATCCTAGTACGAGTCATACCTGGCAATCGTACCAAGAATCTTAAAAGGGTCAAGTCTAAAAGTGACAGTACGATCCTTCCTACGACTCGTGAAATTGACTTACAGGTCGTACCATGAGTCATGGAAAAATACATAACATTTTTTTCAAGGGGCATCTTCATATGACTCATGGTACGGACCATACCTTCATGGCACGAGTCATACCTCATAGGCGTAAAATTGACCTAAGATATTACGATTCTCAGTACGAATCATACCTCCAAGGTACGACAAATACTGTAGACCCGTGATAAATTACAGAGGACTTTTCTCTTATTTTTTTTCTTAGGTTTGGAATTCTAACCCTTTTTTTCCACAGGTACCATGATGCAGAAACGAAAAGCATCCAAGGAAACTTCTCGAAGGACATTGATTGATGGAACCTATGAATCCGAACAAGCGGGAAACACCTCTAGTGGTTCAGAGGAGGAATATCGGGTTGATACATCTGATACTGACGGGACCCAAACCACTAGGGAAATAGAGAGATCCCATGTCATGGCGGCCAATGACACATCTTCTTGTGCTCCCAAGTCTGAGGAGGGAGCGGAGAAAAGATCCCAAGAGTTCAAAAGCAGCTCTAATAAAGAAGAGGGTCCGAGGAGGCCCAATCAAATGATGCAGACATTTAGTTCAGATTAAAGGAGGAGGCACCCAATGCCGAGCAGGAGCAGACTCCGCCTAGAGACAACCGCATTATTCGGTGGAGAGTACCAGGAGCACAGGAAATATATGAACAGGGCATTTCTCTCACTGCAAAGAACAAACTTCGGTGCAGCATTCAAGATGAGTCGTGGATCCTCACCAATTATCTCAATGAGGTGGAGGAGATGAAACAGATATTTAGATTCTATAGATTCTATTAGATGGCTAGAGCCCCGGATTAATACACTTCAGAAATCGTACGGGAGTTCTACGCCAATTATTTTGCAACCATGGAGCAAAAAGCGAAAGAGGGTAAAAAGTTGAAAGATCAGCCCAAGCTGGAGAGCGTCATGGTAAGGGGCCGAGATATGGATATATCTAAGCGCACTATTTCTTGGGATGGGACCCAATTCATACCACCACATGCTACACCGAAATATGACTATCGGGTGGAGACCTTAAAACAGATCAAGCAGTTGAGTTTTGATGAGAGGCGGAGGAAAATTCAAGAGTGATTGCTAAGGACAAAATGAGGAAGAATGGGTTACTAGCGGCAAGCAGGTCACAAAAAATTCTCTAAACTTTATAGAAAAAGCCTGCTGGATGTTAGTGCGCCACCGGTTGGCCCCGACAGTAAATGACAATACCTCAGCGCAGATAGAGAAGCTTTGGTGGTATGTATCATATCCAGATACCCCATCAATATCCCAAGGGTCATTGCAGAGGAGATTCGGGATAGAGCTATGGGATTAAGCACTACCATCCCATTCCCTAGTCTCATATTCAGATTGTGCACAGAGGCAGGCATCAAGGTGCGTCGTGGTGAGGAGCACTTGATTGGAGAACAACAGGTCACTGATATTGGACTAATTCGGAATGAGATAAACCCGGTAAGTCGGGCATGACTTTCTACCGCAATCCTATTAGCACGGACAGTTGGGGGAGCACAGGTGAATGCCCCCACTTCATAGGAGCAGGGTGATACACCAGCTACAGATGCAGCTCCTAGCACCTCTGCCGCACCACCTATGAGCCTCCCGAGCTAGACTCTAGCAGGGTACATACTAGTGCCTCAGGAATTTCTTCAAAAGTTGGCCAAGAGACTAACCGTAGCTGAGAAGAAGGTTCATTCAATCATGAAAAATGTCAAGCATTGGGGAAAGGCTGAGATTGAGACAGCTGCACAGGCCCTACATACCAGGCTAGATGGTTGTGAGAGCACTTTCAACATGCATAAGGTCGAACAGACTGACACGGGCAGCCTCCGTGAGGAGTTAGGGGCTCTTCAGAGTTAAGTGGCTGAGTTGTCATCACGGCAGCTGGCAATCATAGCATCCCCCACTCTTCCTGACATCGACGTTGGTATTGACGAGGAGCTTTATTTATTGTGAGCCTATAGGAGTCAAGAAGGAGAAAGGTAAAAAGAGGGTCTCTGAGGATGTTGGAGATGAGACCCCAAAGAAAAAGAGAAAGAGAGAAAAGAGAGAGCGTAAGCCAGTGAGATTGGAGAATCAATAGACTCACAACGAGCATCAGTCAAAGCTTCTTGAGAGAGGTAAGGGAGCGGGTAGCTCCACCATGGCCCAGGTAGAGCTTGCTGGTGGCAAGGACCCTTCGGGCAAGCCACATTCATTCCCGGTGATTACAGAGGTCGTAGAGGCGATCGTTACTACTATGGGAGTAGCCACTCCCCCTATTGATACACCAGTGAGTGTGATGTCCATTGTAAGTGCCACGATTACTTCGGAGGTACTACCTCCGCAGGATGACTAGAGCGCTTTGTGTGCCGCAGGTATGTTCCATTCCTTCTTCTTTATATTCTACGCTTTGAGGACGAATCATGCTCTATAAAATGGGGAGGGGTGTACTTGTATTTTTGGGATTTTGATTCGTCCGAGGGTTTCTCTTGAAGTATTTCGTTTTCATAGGGCATGCTATCTAGTAGAACCAGCACGTTTAGGATTTTATTTTTGTGATACTTTTTAATTAGAAAGTAGCTTCGGAGTACTCAGCCAATAAATTGCACTAGTTTGAAATTTGTAAAAATTGACCCTGTTCTAAATGTTTTGATGGTTAGCTATGTAGTTATTGATTGCAAAGAATGATTTTTGTGGATCTTTTCATGTCATTTAGTGTATTAACATGAATAGTTTTTGTTAGCCATGTATAAATCGGACAGATAGAGTGAACGCAACACATGTACCATGAGTGAGTGAGCTCTAATACCTAGTTCAATATTGGGTAGAGGATCTAGAAATTGCCTGGTTGGTATTTACATAGGTTTTAGGATGGTTTGTTAGGAAAAGATCATAGGTCATTTTTGTTTAGCCCATTTTTAGCTTAAATGACCCTACTAAAATGATATGATTCCCTTGATCCCGATTTTGAGCCTCAACTGAACCAATTTTCTTTGGTTAACCAATTAACCATACCCATTTTTATAATGAACCTATTTTGGCCTTGATCCCTCCTTGGACATTGTGAACTTCAACATAAAATATCTAAGTTGAGGGTGGCTAGAGTAGGAGTGCATAAATCTTGAGAAGGTGAAAAAGGAAGAGAAAAGAAAAAGGTGAAAAATGAGTTGTGGTATGACAAAAGAAAAAGAAAGAAAAATTGAAAAAGAAACTACAAAAAAAAGAATGATGAATAAAAAATTTGAAGAAATACACCACACTCATACAAGTGCATAAAAAGGGGGTGAAAAGGGAGGAAAAAGTGCAAAAAGTAAAAAGAGTGAAAAAGTGAAAAAGTGAAAAAATGGAGTCACATGTGTGTAGTGCCAAGGAAGAATTTAGTCACTAAAAAGATTTCATCTGTATCATACCCAGCCCAAAAACCTACATTACAAGCCGAATCAAGTCCTATAATGATCCTAACCTGACCATCTGACAAAATGAAGTAGATAAAATAAGGGCAAGTATATGGTATCCGATATGCGGTATTTGGAACTTCTTTGTGAGAGCGAGAGTCTTACTTGTTCAATCCCATGTTTTATATATTTCTATATCTGTGAGTGGGGCACTTCATTTTCTATAAGGGTATATGGTTTGTGTTTAATTCTACCAGTTGTCTGTGTGAAAGGCATTGGTGATGACTTGATTATCTGTTAATAGCTAGATGACATATCTTGATCCACGTTTATGATGTTTTGTGGTTTCTTAATGTGCATGTGCTAATTTGGTTCACGGGATAAAGGGTCAAAAGTTTTTTGAGTTAGGGTGCAAATTTTGATTAATTGTTGGCTGTACTATCCTAGTTATTTTCCAATTAAGAGTCGTGTTTAGTTTCTTTTGTTTTCTTTAGCTGAGGACATGCAAAAGTCTTAAGTTGAGAGTGTTGATGTGTTGTTAGTTTACAACACTTTAGACACTTAAAACTAAGAAAATAGCATGGACTTAGGTATGTTTATATGGATATGAGGTATTTTTACTTTGATTTCAGGAAAAATAGGGTTTGGAGCAAATATGTGCAAAAAAGGCATAAAAGTGCAGAAAATCTGCCAAGTACAAGTCTCAATACGAGTCATACTGAGAATTATGGTGAAAATCATAAGGATGGAATAAGAGGAAGGCAACATACGACTCTCAGTAAAAGTTGTACAAACATGGTACGAGCCATAACTGGAGTCAAGGAATTGTTTAGAGAAATTTGCACAAGGCAGTTTCTTGGTATGGGTGGAACCCACGGATCGTAGCACTCACATATGACCCATACCATGAGCCGTGGTTGGCTTCAAGTGATTCATCAAGACTTGGCATAACTTCAGATACAATGAACAATACGAGTCGTAGGAGGAAGGTACGAGGCGTACCACAACACTTGTGGAAAACCTCAGAAGATGTTAGAGTTCTCAGGGCCAAGCCACGAATGCATTGTACGTCTCGTAAGACTGTGGTATGAGTCGTACCAGCCTTTCAACACTTAGACAAATCTGTAGCAGCTAAGGATGTACGAGAATCAGGTATGATCCATACAATCCTACTACGGGTCATAGGTTCAGTTGTGATATAGGTTGGCGCCAGATATGAAAAATTTCCTGTTAGCTTAGGAAAAGGTTTCTAATGTCTGTATAAATACCTTTTAAATTTTATTTTAGTAAAAAAAAAGCAAGAAAGGAAGTAGTAGAGACGTGTGAAGAATAATATTTGTGAATTTTTATCAAGTTTTGAAGAACAATTCTGAGGATCAAACACTTGATTTCATCAATTGTTCTTGAGATTGTTCATTGATATTCAAAGCAGGTTTTGTTCCAATTATTGTTGTAAGTATTCAATTATGTGTTTGTCTATGAATGCTAATTGTAATCTTACAATCATGAGGGGCTAAAACCTCCACAACTAGGGGTTGTGGGAACCATGATGGATTAACGAAATAGGGTTACACAAAAGTGATTCAAAACCAATGCTAAATGCTTGTATTGTATTCTCTTCATCTTTAAACGTTTCTTAGGACTTGCCCGAATTATTTACTTGATTGAACCTAGAGAAGTAGAGATTAGGAAAAGAGAATTACAACAAAGCCTTGATCTTTATGATCATTGTATTAACTTGAGTTTTGGTCACAGGATAGTTAAATTTGGTGGTTTAGTGAATTTTGAGTAACCGAACCACCTGCGTCGTGCCGCCATGTTAAATCAAGTGCTTCTTGGGTTGCAACCCAAGTTAATTAACTTATGTGTGTGTGCAGGGGAAACAAAAATAGGTGGCAGAAGAATTGTTGAACAGGCAGGTGCTACGATTCTCAATACAACTCATAAGAGGATTGTATGAGCCATAGTACGAGTCATGGTGAGAAGTAGAGATGTATTTCAGTGCATGAGTTCAGGGTACAATTGGTCCTATGACTTGTAACTACATTGTACGGGTTGTAGTACTCACTATGTTTATGAACTATTCAAGGCATGGTCCTCAACGTAATAAAGACCTACGAGTCATAGTACAGGTCGCACGTTCATAGTAAGAGTCGTAAGATATACTCGTAGGTCCACAGTTAAGTTTCTCAACCTCTCTGTTATGAGTCCATGGGACGACTCGTAGGGCCTTCCTACGACTCGTGGTACGAGTCGTGACGGGTCAAGAAGCTTAAAATTACCCGACTCAACCCGAATTTTTCAAATCTTCCCTACAACATATTTAAAAATTCAAACAAATCGTACCCTTCTCCCACACACTCAAAACCAAATTCACAACTAGAACCCACGACTCCCTCACACCTGTAACTCAGAATCTAGATCCATTGAGCAAGTTTTTTCTCAAAAAACATTGTGAATCCTAATTCCAATCCTAGTCCTTGATTTTTAGTTGAAGTATGCAGCATTCAAGTAAGTGTTATTCTTTGAATTAGATAATAATGACCTGTTGTTCTTGAAGCAAACCTGCTTAATCCCTGAGAGTCCTCTCAATGCTTGAAAAATTAAAAAGGACAATGGCCAGGGAATTGAACAAGTTAGTGTGCAAATAGGTAGGGATTTAACTTGTGAAAATTATTCAATGAACTGTTAAACTTGATTTACGGGTTGTGATTAAAAAAGGCAGGAATGGCTAATTGTAAAACATGATAAATTCATGCCTGGACTTTGGGAATTTTGAGTACCCAACACTTAATTAAAATCTCCTGCAAACTGAAACAAAAATAAGGCAGGGACAGGTTTAACAAGCCTTCCTATGACTCATGGTGGCTTATTGGGACTGTCCCAAGCCAAACTTGTAAAAATCTTGAGGTACGAATCCTAGTACAGCTCGTGGTATCCTACTACGAGTCGTACCTAGCAATCGTACCAAGAATCTGAAAGGGGTCAAGTCCAAAAGTGATAGTACAATCCTTCCTACAACTCGTGGAATTGACTTACGGGTCGTACCATAAGTCATGGAAAAATACAGAACATTTATATTCACGGAGCATCCTCAAATGACTCGTGGTACAGACCGTACCTTCCTGGCATGAGTCATACCTCAGAGGAGTAACTTGACTTAAGATATTATGAATCTGTATACGAATTGTACCTCCAAGGTACGACCCCTACTATAGACCCATGATAAATTACAGAGGACTTTTCTCTTGCTTTCTTTTTCTAAGGTTTGGAATTCTAACCCTTTTTCTCCACAGGTACAATGACGCAGAAACGAAAGCATCCAAGGCAACTGCTCAGAGGACATTGATTGATGAAACCTCTGAATCAAAACAAGCGGAAAACACCTCTAGTGGTTCGGTGGAGGAATATCAGGTCGATACATCTGATATTGATGGGACCCGAACAACTAGGGCGAAGGCGAGAGCCCAGGCCCTGGTGGCCACTACCACATATGCTGGTGCTCCCCAGTCTGAGGAGGGAGCGGAGGAAAGAGCCCAAGAGTCCGAAAGCGGCTCTAATGAAGAAGAGGGGTCCGAGGAGGCCCAATCTGGCGATGCAGACAGTGAGTTCAAAATAAAGGAGGAAGCACCCAATGCCTAGCAGGAGCAGACTCCGCCTAGGGAGAACCGCATCAATCAGTGGAGAGTACCAAAATCCTAGGAAATATATGAATCGGGCATTACTCTCACCGTCAAGAACAAACCTAGCAGAGCACTCAAGATGAGTCGGGGATCCTCACCAATTTTCTGAACAAGGTGGAGGAGATGAAGTAGATATTTAGCTTCTATAGATTCGAATAGATGGTTAGAGCCCCGAATCTATACACTTCAAAAATTGTACGGGAGTTCTACGCCAATTATTTGGCAACCATGGAGCAAAATGCGAAAGAGGATCATAAGTTGAAAGATCAGCCCAAGCTGGAGAGCGTCATGGTAAGTGGACGAGATATGGATATATCTAAGCACACTATTACTTGGGTGTTATATGGGTCCCAATTCATACCACCACATGCTACACCGTAATATGACTATCGGGTGGAGGCCTTGAAATAGATCAAGTAGTTGGGTTTCAATGAGTGGCAGAGGAAAATTTAGTGGTTGTCCAGAGTGATTGTTAAGGACAAAAAAGAGGCAGAATGGGTTACTAGCGGCAAGCAGGTCACAAATAATTCTCTGAACTTAATAGAAAAAGCCTGCTGGATGTTAGTCCGGCACCGGTTGGACCCAAGAATAAATGGCAATACCTCAGCGCAGACAGAGCAGCTTTGGTGGTATCTATCATATCTAGTTTTGCCTAAATTCTTTACTTGCTTGAACCTAAAGAAGTAGAGATTAGGAAAAGATAATTACAACAAAGCCTTGCTCTTTATGATCATTGTATTAACTTGAGTTATGGTCACAAGATAGTTAAATTTGGAACATATTGATAACGGTTAGTTTGAAATCGCTCATGAGACCTGACCAGTGATTGAGTATAGTCATCCAATAGGGACGAACCAGTCATTTGGATGAATTTTAGTTATCAGTTCTACAAATAAGTATTGAAATTGATCACATGTGTACACCCAAGTAGTTATGAACCCATGGGAACACTTACCCTAGTTTTTTGCAAATCTTGATAACAACCACAATTATAATCTTTCTTTAATATTTTCTTTAAACCCCCCAATTTGGAGATAACTTACTTACAAGTTTAAGTACCAGCATTAGTCTAGATCTTACTTTATTCCCTATGGGTTCAATCCCAACCTCTTTATTAGGTTTTTTATTGACAACGTCCGCTTCATAATTTGTCAAGAACTGTGAGTTTGAGTGTTATCATGGGTTCTATTTGCCTTATTTGATTGGTGAATTTCCTTTTCATTGATATCTTTTGAACTTCCTACTATTATCCGATATATCTATTAATTTGAAATCTGAATCTTGTTATTATTTTTGCCGTACATACTTGGTACATTTCTGTACTGACGCCCTAATGGGGGAGCTGCATTCATGCCGGCGGGTGCTGATCGACAAGTAGATCGAGTTTCTTAGTCACTGAGTGGAGTTCCAGCTAGTCGGTAAAAATCTAAGTGTTTCAGAGTTGCTAGATGTTTGTATTATGGGTAGTTCAGGGCCCTGTCCCAGACATTTGATTTATGTTGTTCTTATAGAGGCTCGTAGACGTCTGTTGTGGGTGTAGTATTGATGTTGTAGGCTAGGTGGACCTTAATGTATAGTTGTTTTCCATTCTGTGGCATTGATAGCCTATTGTGTACCATTGGTTGGTATGTGAGTCAGCTTCCGTTTTAGTCTATTATTTACTCTAATTTAGTTTGTGTTGTGATGTCAAACCTCGTTGATTCTGACTTGTTGTAGTTAGAATTGTGGCAGGGTTTGCTCGATCAGGTGTGGCATAGGGTGCCAGTCATGCCCCTTCGGGTTTGGAATGTGACAGTTGCAGCTTCTATATTTGGAGACAATGGTTATTCCCATTCTTGCAATTATTTAGTTTACCAATAACCTTTGTTTCCACAGTCTCTATATAAGAAAAGATACATTGAAATGGATCCCTTTATTCCACATGTTTTGATACCATTCATGTTTATCCTCTATTTGTCTTATCACTTCCCATACGCTTGTGACGGTGAATTTTCTTGTCGCATTAAGCATCCACCAACGCTTATCCATTCTTCACTTTCTTTAGTATAGATTAATTCATCCTTTATCTGCTCTATAATCTCCTTTGGATTAATGCTATGTATCTTATCCATGTCCCATTTTCCTGCATTCATAAAATCTTTATCATCTTTCACATGTCTACTATTGCTGTAGTTTGGGGGAAGTACATAATTGAGGGATCCCAATTTAGTCTAGTTGTTAGGCCAGACATTGGAGTGTCCACATTTGACTTCCATTAGATTTCTTGATCCACATACTCCCTAGCTTCAAGCATCTTTTTTCAGATTTGTGATCCACCTCTCCATTCAACTACCTGTTGCATAAATTTTTTATAGTACTTATTCCACATGTAATTTTACCAAAGGGGCTTCTATGTTTTGAATTTTCATCATATTTTAGCATATAGGGCCTTGGAAACATTAAATAAATATCTAACCCAGGTCACCTTCTGCCTTAGGTAGACAAATATTCTTCCGAGAAATTCAGTGCTTATTTTTTGCCTTCCTCCTTGTTACTCCATAAAAATCTCATAAAGAGTTTATGTAGTTCATGAATCACACAATATGGATCGTTTACTCTAGTTAATAGATAAATAGGCATACTTTGTAGCACATTGATAATCAAAACTGCTTTTTCCACCAATTAATAGAATCTTCCCTTTACAGGCTTAAAGCTTATTTTTTACTTTCTTTATGATATCATTGTAGTAGCTTTTCCTCTTTCTAGTATGAAAAATAGGAACAATCAAGGTATATTAGAGGGAACATTCCTTTGTTAAATCCAGTTCTATTTGCCGCCTGTTGCTTAACAGAGTCGGATACTTTATGATTTATAGAGTAGGCACTCTTATATGTGTTAATCATAATCAACTTCATAGATTTCTTATGTGCAAACACAAAGATAATTATGTCATTAGCATAAGCCAGGTAATTTAAATTAGTACTCCACTTTGATATTTCAAAGCCTCTAAATAAACTATTATCAAATAATTTATTTAGAGCTCTGGTTATCACAAATAATGCAAGTGATAATGGATCCCTTATTTTACTCCTCTTTTAGAGTGAAAAAGACTATGAGATTGCCATTAATCAGGACATAATACCAATTATTCTCCTTTTTTAGTAATAATTTTGCTTTAAGTTTTACTTTATACTATAGGATTTATTTTATTTGGCTCGGATCTATTTGGACCAGGTCCTTTTTTTGTTTAGACTTTTTTGAGCTTTGTCATTTAATAAATGAAAAAGTACACAAAATACCCAATAAAAATAACTAATTACCCTTTGCCCGCTTTTATACTAATTTTATTAATATTATAGTCATCCTAGTGTTAGGAGGCTAATAATCATTTTTATCTTTATCCTAGAGTCGGGACATTTCTGAAGTACTGACCTTGCAACCCCTTAGTGCTACTCGATTGGGTGTCATTTTCTGTTATCCTGCAACAATTGGTAAACTAGATCCCGCTTTTTTATCTTTATCTTCGTCTCGAAGTCAAGACATTTTTGAAGTACTGGCCTTGCCACCCCTTGGTGTTGCTTGATTGGGTGTTATTTTCTGTGGTCATGCAATAATTGGTACATGAGTAAAAAAATATTTACCTGAAATACCACCTTTTGTACACCGGAGCAGTGCCCCTTTCTCTCTTTTTTTGTCCTTTAATTTATTACTTTTGTTATTTTATTTATTTTTTTCTTTTCTCTTTTATTATTTTATACTTTTGTATCCTTTTATCCTTTATTAGATATATTATTTGGTAAGTATTTATTATTTTTTTCTTGTTTTTTATTTTTTTTTCTTTTTTAATATTTTTTCTGTCTTTTCTCTTAATTTGTTTTTACTTTTTCTGGCTAGCTTATCCTTTTTAAAAAATTTTGTCTCTTTTTATATTTTTATTTTCTAAAAAAATAAAAAATAAAAAAATAAATTAAC